>JAFIRS010002904.1:0-171647 GCA_018342105.1 Gonioctena quinquepunctata | reverse complement strand
AATGAATAAGAATTGATCTCACTTAAATGATTGAGATCTGTTCTTTTGTTTAAACAATTGTTGGATTGAGAAATAAATGCCATTTCCAAAAAGATTCGTTTCGAAGCATTCATTTCTTTTATTCCACAGAAATTTTAGTAAATCCCAATCTGATTATCTCAAAATCTGACAGAGGGAATGTCACTGTGATTATGAATAAAGATCAATATTTCAATTTGTCTTCAGATTTGATCATTAATGCTAATTCTTATGAATTGATTCAAAGGGATCCAACTCTCAAAATTCAAAATGAATGTAATTCATTAATAAAAACCCTCTATGACCCGTTTATACAATTTACCATCGAAAATGAAGATGATGAATGTAGCGTTCCTTTCCTAGACACTAAGCTCATCCGTACTTCCAATAACACCTTACTAGTTGACTGGTATAGAAAACCGATCAGTTCTGGAAGATATATGAACTACTGGTCTTACCACAAACAATCGTTAAGAATGAACTTGGTCAAGCAGATGAAACAACGTGTTCTACGAATTTCTGACTCTTCATATCACCACAAAAATTTGAAAATTATCCACAAGTTATTCAAACAAAATTCATATCCTTCATCCTTATTGAATAAGACTCTATTTAGCACACCGTCTATAATCCATTCTTCAAATGACATTATACCTGGGAATTTAAATAATAATAATGATAATAATGAAACTCAAAGCAACATTTTTTATATATATAAATATAATGAAGTGAGTTCTTCTGATCAATCATAGAATCAGATTCAGACTCAGACTCATCCACTTCGTCTTCTGACGAATCTGAAGATTCTATCGATTGGGATTTTGATGAAAACGTCCACGAATGCAATGAAAATTGTGGTTGTGTTAATGACGTCGTATTCTTAGACGAGTTAGATGATTATTTGTGAGGGTAAACTAGATTTGGGGCGTACATTCTCAGGGGTAGGTACACACAGGATGTGCGAGGTTGGGGCACCATCCACGGGTTGGGCAGGCCATCTCTACTCTATCAAGTATTAATTTTCAAATATATTTGGAAATCAAAACATTTATATATATATATATATATATATATATATATATATATATATATATATATATATATATATATATATATATATATATATATATATAAATATGGGACCACAAGATATATCTAAATTTAAGATTTTCTACAAATATTTGATTTCACTTGGGAAAATGAAACATGACGCTATATAGTTTATACTATACATTTATTTATCAATCACAAAATCTTTGATGGAATATTTTCAGTCTATGAACGGCATTCAATTTTGGGATCAAAATTTTCCCAGATTCATTTATTCTTCTTCGGAATCTCATTCGATCTGCTGCACATATTGCCAATACTTTTTTCTGCATGTTTTGAGCGTAAGTCCAATTTACCAAATAGTAGGTTAAATTATTATTTCATTTATCCTACTCTTCATGTGCTTCAGCTGTGTGGTGTGACTGATTCAACCACCACAATTCAAATGAAATGATTACATTGAATATTATATAAAAATATATAATTCGTTGAGGACAAACCCCCGACACAATGAAAAAAAACATTTTATTTTATTTTATTTCATTTTATTTCATTTATAATGGTAAAAAAATTATGGGAAATTTTGAGTGATTTTCATCCATTTTTTGATATTTTTTCTCCGAGTAAGTTTGAATCTTCTGCAGGTATATTGACTTGAAGATCTTCTTTTCATTGGGCACCCATCGCTCCAAATTATCGTCCCATATAATGGTCGGTTGTGGTGGTTCCTTCTTCGCATTTCTCTCATCAACTCTTCTATAGTCATCGGATGAACAAGGGTGATTTTTCCGGGAAGTTAAGGGAGGGTTTGGTTTAAAAATCCAGGGAGGGGAAGTATCAGTAGCTGACATATTGGGGAAAAGCAATTGAAAACGATGAATTAATTAAAAGATATCAATGAGTAGGAGAATACAGTTAGAAGTGGGGGGTGCCCTTTCCAAAGAGGGAGATGGGAGGAAGAGTTTCGAACACATGTATGAAAGGTGACACCCCATGCCAACTACAAAAACATTGAAGTTTCAATATTGATTCTTACATTCGGTTTGAAAATATCATTAAAAGAAATGAAAAACCACTGAAAGTTGCTTCGCCAAATTTGGGATGTACCTGACCAGTAGGGAAAATTTATGCAGTCAGGGCTAACCGTTCGGGAAATTTCCCATTGGGTGATTTAAAATTTTATATGGATGAGTTTCTTAGAGAAACGTACCAACCCAAACAAATGGGAATTGAACCAATTTGGAAAAGCCTAATTAACAGCCTGTGCTTCACCCCCAATCAACATATCACTGAAAATAAAAGGGGAAGAGAAATGAGAGTGAACAATAGGAGGAGAAATACAGCCCAGTTGCCGGTGGCCCAAAGTCTACTTCCCAAGGCTGGGGGCCAAGGGAAAAGAATTTGGCATTTTATTTTTCCCTTTGGGAAAGATTCCCTCCAAATGCACTATTAATTTTGGATATTCATCCAAGCCCCTCAAATGTTTAAAAAAGTTGGTAAAAAGGATCCTGATAGAAAGCTATCCTTTTCAGGGACAAAGGATAAAGTTTTGGAGGAATGAAAACCTGGAATTTAGGAGGGCTTAATTTATGGGAAAGAGGGCTTGGAAAGTTGGGAAAATCAATTTTGATTTTGTTGAAAGTTGAAAGGGAGGGAGAAAAACAATTTATTAGGGGAAAGTGGAGAAGGAGTTGAATGAATTCCACAACAAACCCGAAGGCAAAAAGACTTGAACGATGTATTTCACAGTGAAAAGTGAATAGTTTTTAAATTTTAAAAAATGTATTGAGTTGAGCATATTGAATTTGAATTGAGCATAGATTGTGCAAATGTATTTGTGTGAGTTGTGGGGCATGCAAAACCCCCCGGAGCTATTGAAAAAAAAAAAAAATTTTGAAGCAAAAAATTTTTTTTAAAATTATTTAAAAATTTTGGAAATAAAAAAAATTTTAAAAAATTTTCTTTAGAAAAAAGGGGGGGGGTTTTTTTTTGGAAAATTTAACCATTTAAAAAAATTTTTTTTTTGGCCCCTTTTTTTTTTCCCCAATATTTTCCGAAAAAGGTAAAAGTCAGGATTTTGAGTTTTCGCAATTCTTTTTCCATAGAAGAAGGCCCCCTTTTAAAGGGGTTTTTTTATCCATGTCTTCGAGAATGTATGTTGGGGGTTTTTCCCGTTTTTTTAAAAAAAGACTTTGAATAATTCCGTGGGAAGTTGGCTTCATACCCCCTTTTCGAATAAATTTTTTTTGCTAATACGAACTATTTTTTTTCCCAAATTGATATTTTGGCTTGATTTTTTTTTTTTTTTGGGGATGATTTTCAATTTTTGTAGTGGTTTTAACATCGATAGGTTTCCCCCCCATTGCACGATTTTTTTTTGGTTTTTTTCCGGGGGTTTTAAAAGGATTGGAAGGATTTCCAATTTTTTTATGATTTCCATTCATTGAAAACCCCCTTATAGAACCAAGTTTTGATTGTTCGAATCATTTTTTCAGCCATAGATTTTTTAGCACAAAAAAGGGAATAATGTTTGATTTTTTCGTTTCATCAATGACGAAGAATTGCAAAAAATTTTTTCCCTTTTTGGATCGCTTTGAAATGTTTCGAGAATATTTATCTTCCAATCCATATCCATGGCATAAAATTATATCTTCCCCGGGTTTTTTTTTTTGACTTTTTTCCAATATATTTAGAGTAACAATCGATGACCACTAAAATGAAAAGAAAACCCCCTTTTTAAATTTTTGGGGAAAATTGAAATTTGCCAGATCTATTTCCAAACCAAAACCGGGTTTCCCTTTTTGGGCGACAGTTGATTTTTCCCCCAAAAATTGGACATGGGGAAAAATTTTCCCCCGGCCCCAAAAAAAATGACTTTTTTAAAATTAGCCATCCTTTTTCTTTTGATATTGAAAAAAGGGGGGGAAGGGGGTTGTTAAATAATTTTTTTACCCAATATAAACCTTCTGTTACCTAATCTTTTTTGATATGTTTCCCCCCTTTTTTTTTCCCCTCCTGAAAAGGGAAACCCGAGTTTGAAGAAAAATTTAAAAGGGGGCAAAACGATCCACAATTTTTAGGTTTATTCCAGTAAAATAATTTTCCCTTCCCCATGAAACAATTTCTTGAATTTAAATTTTTCCCCTTTCCCCTTTTCCCCCCCTTTTTTTCAAAAAGGGGTTTTTTGGGGAAAATTTCTGATTTAAAAAGGGCTTTTTTGACTTCGATTTTTCTTTTTGATTTTTTACATTTTATTTTTCCCCAAATTTTGATTTTTATTTTTTTTAAATAATTTTCAAAATCCAAAATTTTTGATATATGTGTTTGGGGAAATTTTTATCACCAACCCAGGCGGCCCCGAGGAATATCCCCATATAAATCTAAAGGGCCCGGATTGACGAATTTTTTTGCCCCCCCCAAAAAAGGGAAAAAATTTTCCCACTTTAAAAGGACTTTGATTTCCATTTTTATTTGGTTTGGGGGAAGGGGGTCTACCCTGCCCCATAAAAACCCATTGTTTTTTTAAAATTTTTTTCAAAATTGTTTTAGCCCCAAAAAACCCTTGCGGGGAAGTTTCCCAAAACCCCGGGGGAAATCTTATTTATGGGGGGGTGTTTTGAAAGGGTAGGGGTTTTTTTTTTTCCCCCATCCATACCCTTGATGGTTTTATTTTCAATACCTGAAAATGATGATCGCCCCCGAAATATTTTTTTTTCCAAGGGGGGCAGGTAAAGCCAACTGGAGGGGGTTTTGAGGTTTAAAAAAGCGGGAAAAAGCTTTTTAGGTTTCGGGATGGGGGACGGCAAAGTTTTAAAAGGGAATTTTTTTTTCCAAATTTCCCCAAATTTTTGGGAAATTTTAATTTTTTTGGGGAAAAAAGCTTGGGTTTTTTGGGAACCCCCGGGGCGTTTCTAAACCATTTTTTCCAAAAATTCCCTCCTGAAAAGATTCATTATTTCAAAAAAAGAGTTTATTGAAAAATGCCCTTTTACGGATTCGAAAAGATTGTCTTTCGACTTGAGATATCGGGGTATATGAAACTATCAAATCCTTTGCGATATCGTCCATCAATACCTTTCGATTTTTTTTCAAGACAAGGAATCCATCCCCCTCATCCCAACAATTCATGACATATTTGAAATTCCCCTTTTTTTGGAAAATCGGGCGAGACGGGGGAGAGAAAAAAAATGAAGTTCATCTCTGTTTTTTGAATACGACGAAAAAGTTGGTATTGTCAAACCCCCAGCTTTTTGGGGGAAATCGGGGGAAAAGATCTGGGGGAAGATAGAAGCAATCAACATCTTTATGGCGCCCCCTACAAAAAAATGATCGGATAATATCCTTTTTCCCCAAAAAACACATTTTTAAAAAAAAAAAATGAATTTTTTGGAAAACAGAGGGCTGCAAAATGTCTGATTTTTTACCAAATTTTAAAAAACCCCAACCCTTTTTTTTGGCCCCAAACCCCCTTTTCGCTAGTATTCATATTTGGGGTGTTTCCCCAAAGATTTTGGGGAAAAGAGGAAAAAGTTTGCAAATCGCAATCCTTGTGGATGGGGGGGAAAATATTTTGGGATTTGTTTTTCCCCCAAATTTTGGGGGGGGCCGATGATTAGCGAGCGAAAGATGATGGAAGAGGGACCAGGGGTTCCTTTTTAGTTGGGGCCCCTTTTTAAAACCCCCCTTTTTTCCAAAAACTATTTTTGCCGCGTTTTTTTGACTTTTTAACTTATTTTGCAGGTTTGGGAAAGGGTTTTTTTTAAATTTTTTTCCAAACCCCGGGACGGAGTGAGTAAAAAAAGGATCGAAAAATTAAAAAAAGGTTTTAAAAATTTTTTAAATAAATTGCCGTTTGAATTTAAACCCGGGGGAAATAATATTGTGGCCCCGGGGAAATAAATTAAAAAACGATTGGCACGCAACGACCCCCGGCATCAATAAATTGATAGGGCCTGTAAAACACACGACATTCAAACTGGAGGTCTAGAGATATTGAAGCTAAACATAAAGCAGACAAAACAACTTGAATACAGTTTGGGGTAGGGTCAAATCGAAGGACGCCAGCATTCGTGAGAGAGCAGCCGCTTTTTTCTCGTCACCAAATAATGAAGGCAAAAGGGAAATTTTTTATGGGTTTTGATGGGGAAAAAAACCCCAAAAAAAAGGGGAAAAAAAAAAACATCGAAGAAAAATGGGCGAAATAAAAAACAGAAAAGAGCATTGGGAGCAGGGGAAATTGGGGGGAAAAGTTGGGATGAATTACTTAAAAACTGGGGGTAATAATTCGTGAAAACAAGAAAAACCCAATAATGGGGGGTGAAAGCAGAAGAAATTTGGTTTTAAAAGGGGGAAAAAAATTTTTGGGGGGAAATTTAACGTGACAAAAAAAGAAAGATTGGTACAAAAAATTGCGCGGGAAAAGGGGAAAAATTTGGGGAAAAAACAAGGGGGAAAAAAAAAATTGCACACCCGCATAATCCCAAATTTTCCCAAAGTTGGTGGAATTTTACCATTGATACCCAATTTTGCCGGATTGTCTGTACTGGGTAGGGTTTCCCGGTGCTTGCAAATTTTTAAAAGAGCTTTTAAATTTTTGGGGGGGAGAAATGATCTGGGGGAAAAGGAAACTCAAAAGGGATTTGGGGGGAAGCTTTGGGGAAAAAGGGGGGGGGATATTCCCCTTAAACCCTACGAAAGGGGGTTGCATTTACCCCCAAACCATATATACTCCCAAAAAAAATTATGCCCTACCCTTTTTTCCCCCCCGATTGGGTCTGATATATTTTTGCCAAAAAATTGAAAAACCACATTTTTTTTTGGGGGGCCCCCCGTGATAATTTGCCCAGCCCCAGGACCCCCGAATCATGGGGAAAAAGCCATCTCTAATTTGGATGGATTCAGGGTCGAGGAAACAATTGGGGGGCAAAAGGAAAAAATTTTTTTTAGGGCACAATTTTTCAAATTTTGGGGGATTTACCCCCCACCCCTCCATTACTTTTTGGGGTTTTACATGCAGCCAAAAAACAAGCAAATTTTTGGGGAAAGGAGGAAAAAATTGTTACCCTAGGGTTAAAATTTTTCTTCCCCAAACCCCCAAAAAAAAAATTGGGGTTTCCCCCAAAGATCAGAGTTATTAAAAAAATGGGGATTCCCCCCCTCAAAACCGGGGTTAGGCTTTAAAAAAAAGGGAAATTAAGGTTCCCCCCAAAGGTTTGGGGGTTTGTGCAGCAAGGGGAAAAAAATTTTGGGGTTTTTTAAAATTCCCAAACACCTTCAAGAGGGTAGATATTTTAAAAAAATAAAAGGGGAAAACAAAATTAAAATATACTTAAAGAAGTGTTTAAATCAAATTCCCGGGGGAAAATGAATCAATACCCGAAAAATATTTTGTTTGGGGGTTGAAAATCGATGATTTTTAAATTTTGGGGCCCCAAAAAAAATCAAGAGAATTGGGAAAAAAGCCGCCGGAAACGAAGAAAAAAATTTTTTCACAGGGGGGGAAACCCCAATTAAAATTTTGGGATTAGAATGCAATTAGCCAAAAAGAGGGCCCCAAAAATTTTTGGGGAAAAAACTTGAGTGGGGGTTTAAACCCTTTTTTTCTATAAGAAAGCCGCCAGGGTTTTGGGGGGTTTTCCCCTTGGGGGGGAAACAACACCTGAAAAAACCGACAATTGGGGGCCATCCCTTTGGGGAAAAAAAACCCGATGAAAAAGTTTTAAAAAAACCAAGGGGAAAAAGGGGGGGGGGAAAAAAAAAAGTTGCCTATCCAAACCCCCAATTGGGGAATTCCCCCTTTTGGTGGAAAAAATATATTAAAAACCCGGGTAAAAATTTTTTAGCCTTCGAGAAAAAACTTTAAAAGGGGGGGAATCTTTTGGGGGAAACCCCCCAGGGGAAAAAAAGTTGTTGGGATTTGAGGGAAAAAAAAAGTAAAAGGGAAATTTCCCCCATTCCCCCCGGGAAATTAAAAATTTTGGGGGATTATTTGGGGGAAATATTTCAGGGCCCATAAAAAGGGGAAGTATATCCTTTTTATTGATTTTTGAGCCGGGTTATAATAAAAACAAAAGAGCCAAACAACATTATTTATATACCCATCAGCCCGGAAGGACGTCAGTTCATCGACAACATTACTCTGCGCATATTGGATCATCGAAATAATTCATTGATTTCGGTAGTGGAAGAAATAGTTGTTATATTGGAATTGAAGAAATTACAATAACAGATGTAATGGGTTTTGCTAGAACAAACGACAAAACAGTGAATGCGAAATATTTTCACCTAACAAAGATCGTCATCCATCAAATATTGTCAAAGAAAAGCTTTTCCAGGGAAGAAGGTCATTCCACAAGTGTATGCTGAACGGCAAAGACATACATTGTCAGCGAGATCTTAATTTTCTAAAATCTATTGGGCTCAGATTTCGACAATAAAATGGTACTCAGAAGCAAACAGTGACAAGTTGAATATTTTCAATGAACCAGTGGTCGATCATTCTCTCATAAGTCTGCACGAGCATACCTATAAACCGTACGGATCACCATTGTTCAGAATTCAGATGAAATTCGAATTGCAATCAACAATCAAGATGTAATACTGGGCATTGCCGACAGTTTCGTTTACATTGAGGGAAAATTCAAACCAAGGAAGTGAACAAAGTATGCTATCTTTCCAACAATGCTTTGGCATTCCTCTTCAATGAGATCTGCTATGAAATGGGTGGTGAGCAAGTTGCCGTTGTTCGAAACCAGGCATAACATCCACAATGAAGAATATGGTTTCATTTGGTCAATCTACAGTCTCATCTTCTACAACTGGATGGGGACTTTCCGACACAAAACAAATCATCATTGATGACCAGTCATTTATTCAGTGGAAAACTTCCTCTAAAATATTTGATGGGTTTTGCTGAGGATTATAAGAAGAGCATTCTGAATGCAAAACAAGAACTGATTTGATTATAGCTCGCTCATTCAAGAATTCATATATTGGAGACGTTGATGCCTCTTTGGAAATTACAAAGATTGGATGGAAAATAAAACATGTTTGTGCCCGATGACAAGCAGAAGCTCAAATTATTCAGTAGAATAAAAAGAGTGGTCTGAATTCAAAATAAGTTGCATTATCGTATAGGGATCTTTATGAATTACTCATTGAGCATCTTCAATAAGGAAAAAACAACCAACACTTGGAAACACCTCGTTTCATAATTATTGGTTTTCAAAGGACCAACGCATCCGAAAACAGAACATCGGATGCGACTAAATTCATAAATGCAGACATTAACAACCTCCGAGTGTATTTGAACTCTGAAGTCTACCATATGAGCGTTGGAATCTGGACTTTGATAGAAACATACTCGTCAGCTTACTATGCATACGAGGACTTTCAACGTAGTTATTATGAAAAGATATGAGTGAACCTCTTATGGACCTTGAAGAATTTCAACAAAATCCCCATTTATCATTGATTGCTCACATCAACCGAGTGCCACAAAATCATCTACAGTGGACATCAAGCTGGAGTTTGAAACAAGAAAACTAAATTTCCAGCCAACACCAAAGTCTATGCACTCATTATACATGACACCTTCTTGACTTACAATGCATTGGATGGCTCTGTTCGTAATTCATTTTGAAATGTTCAATATTTTATTTTTTGTACTATATCTGAATATTTTAGTATATCAATAATGTTTATGTGTAATGGAAAATAAATAAAAAGATTTTGTAAATATATGTTTTATTTCATATCAAATATCTACATGATCATATTCATCATCATATTCATCATATTTTCTCGATGATATCTAGGTAGGAATGGTAAAAGGGTGTGGAGAAATCCTTCAGATCAATTTGATCATTTCTTCACAGAATTTTGCAAGTTCAAGGCTCATTGACTGAATTCCTCACAAAGTATTGTACCCTTGACGTACTTTTCGGATAAATATGCAATCTTTGATTTCATCTTCATCGAAGCAAACATTCAAATGTAGGACTGCAGCATGGAGGACATCTTGACTCAAAGCATTCAAGTAGGAGTTCAATCTCTCGATGGCTGTATTGATGTCCACGGCTTCCGTCCAACTCGAGTAATGCATCCACATATATTAATTTTCCAATCTATATATATATATATATATATATATATATATATATATATATATATATATATATATATATATATATATAACGTTTGAGTGTTGAAAGAATATAAAATTATTTATTCGTAATTTCTGCATCCAATAATGTGATGAGAATGGTCCACCTACTGTCATCGTCGTCAGGATTTGTATCATTTTTGGTGCAAGATGACTCATTTATGTTTTGGCACATTGGTATATATTTCCATGGGATCACACTGATAAACTCAATGTCCACATGGCCCCATGGCAATGTTTGTGTTATAGGGATGATGAATGCTTATCGTCATCAAATGAGAGCGCCACTTTATTTCTCAATTCACTAAATATGTCTGTAGAGATGCTTCTGACTGCTTAAATCTCAATATTCTATGAGTCTGATTACGATTGAACCATTATTTAAGGTTGAGAAGAGTCATGCTTCTCACAGAAACGGAAGATCTGAATGTTTATCATGCAATGCTTGAGGATAATGTATATCAACCTCAAGAATATATCCATATGAATTATTATCTGCCATATCCATAATGTCCAATTTGGAAATTTCTTCGCGAGTTAACCAAGTGAATTCACCGGTAGGTAGAGGTTGTGACATGATATGAGCATATAGATTTGTTGCATCCAAACATGAAATAAATGATGATGGTTCATTGGGATCGAAATCAGGTGAAAACTTATTTGCTATATGCTTCCTCCCACTGCATTGACTAATCCCCCCATATAACTTTTTTTTAAAAATTGATCATATCAATGTCTGTTAAAAGTTCAAGTTCAACATTTGTATATTTCAACATTGCATCCCAACATAATCCGGGCGCAGTATAATACTGAGCAGGGATCCAACTCATATGTATCAAAACATATCTGTCTGGAATTCTCAAATATATCGCACAGCAGTAATACATCAGACTTTAAATATAAATCGAATATTCTCCCAAACTCTTACACTCGAGTAGGAGATTCAAGCCGGTTCTGGCTCTCCCCACCACTAGACGTCACATGTGACCTTGAATGGTTGCAGGTGTGCATGTGTGTGTGTTTGACCTTGAGATTTGACTTTGAGATTTGTCATTGAGTTTTGACATTGGGTTTGGTCGACTTTGAGATTCGACTACAGTTTTGACCTTGAGTTTGACCTTGAGATTCATAACATTAATTTTTGACTTTGAGATTTGACCTTGAGTTTGATTTTGGGGATTTTTGGCAACCTAAAGATTTGATCCGATTTTTGTTTGACCTTGACTAAAGTTGGGGTGTGGCAAAATATTCTGTTAGTCATGCTCCATGAACCCTTGTACTTCAAGCAGGGGGGCGTTTGTCCGTGAGAGCTAAAGTGACTGAGTATTGATAGGTGGAATAATAAGAAATCTCCTCAAAATCCTACAGTTGCGCATCGCATCGGACTTGTAGGGGGGGGATATTTCATTGAAATATTCGGGAGAAAGTATTTTAATCAGTATCTCCCCCAGCAAGCAAGAAAACAAGTTGGTGAAATGAATTGTGGATTGTGGAAGATTTCCTCGTAGTATAATCTACGTCGACATCAACGGAAAACTTTGAGAGGTCCTTCATAAACAGTTGAATTGAACAATGGCTACCCCCCCCTGAACCACCTTCATGTAATTGTTGAATTGATAATCCCATATGGTCAAGTCAATTCTCACAATAGAACCCCCTTTACATGGGACAATTTCATGTGTTCACGGGGGGTGGTACCCTCTTAAAATGCATTCAAATGTCGCATTTCTAGCTCAGAGTTTTAGTGGAATATGTATACTGACACCCCTTTTTTTTAAATATATCAAGCAAAAAGTACTCAAAACTTGGAAAAACATCAAACTACATCTCCTAAGGTAAACATGGGTTTTTGGGAAAGTTATATTTCAAACCGGAATTGACAGACAAAAATCGTTCAATTCTTCCAATGGTAAAGATCGATCAACTGATTTAATGGATTATTGATGCTTTTTCGTGACTTATAATTGCCCAAAGTGGAGTTTGGGGAGTGATTCAGGTTTGTATTTATTTTTGCAAATATAAAGGTTTAATAAGTGATTTTTCAGAATGGGTTGGGAAAAAAATGTTTTTGAGGTGAACCAAAAAAGTATTTGGGTCACTAATGTTTTCTTTTTTGGAAAAAGGGGTTTTTTAAAAAAAAATAAAAGGAAATTTTTTGCGGGGGAAAATTTTTCATTTTTGTAGGGGAGGTTTTTCCCCCTTTTTTTGGTTCTAATGAACGGTTTGGTTTTAAAAATTTTAGGATAAAAAAATTTTTTGGGAAAATGAACAATTTTTATTTTTAAGAGGAAAAGAGAAAAAAGGGGTTGGGTTGATACTCTCAGAAAAACCAAAAAATATAATTTATTGTTATCACAGATGGGGGGGAAAATTTCATTATTTTTGGGATAAAAGATCTTTCAAGATTTGTCAAGTCAAATTTCAGCTCATGAAACAAAAAAATTTCTGTGATGGATGTTTTTTTTACTTTTTCGAATGAGCGATTACTTTGTCCCGATGCTGATTTAATCATTTTGTACAAAAATTCCAAAAACTGTTTTCAGAATAAAAAATTTGGGAAAATGGGTCGGAAATACATTAATGTTTGAAAATTTCAAAAAAGAAAATGAATGTACCGGTTATATGCAGATTTTGAATCGATTCTGAAGTATACAAACCACCAAACCAATCCCGAACTCGCTACAGAATAAAACCCTTTCCCAACACGAACACTCATTTGCTTATCGAAAAAATGTTCCTTTGATGATAAATTAACAAAATTTGTTTCATATAGGGTGCTAGGCCGGGGTTTTGGAAAAAGAGATTTTATATATAAAATTTTGGATGTAAAAATTAAAAAAAAAAGGGGGAAAATTTTTTAAATGCCACCCTGGTATATGTGAAAAACCTTTTAAGGGGGTTTTTAAAGAACCACTCCATCCACGGGAAAAAAAAAGATATCCCGCCTTTTCCGAAATTTTAAAATTTTCCAAAATCCAAATTTCACCCCCATTATATCCATAATATGAGTGGTTATTTGCCATTTTTTCATTAAAAATTGTATGGGGAAAAAAGGGAAAAGGGTTTGGGGTTTTTTCCCCCAAACAAAGGGAAAAATACTTTGTTTTACAAAACATCTCTACACAAATAGCTTATAGATAGCTTCAAGTTCAGTAAAGTTCATTGGAAAAGGGGGGTGCAAATTTGGGTGATAACAATGTGAAAATTTAAAATTTTTCCCGAAAAAAAAAATTCAATTTAATGAGGCAGAAAGGTGTTTTCCATAAAATTTTTTGGGGAAAACCATCAATAAATTGATCACCCTAATTTCCACAAAAATCATTTTTATGACAATTTAAATGGGGAAACCCCATCAAAAAAAGATTTTTAAGACCCAGTGTTTGGGAATATTTGAATTGATTTTGGAGAATTTGGAATTTTTTAAAAAATTGGTTTTATATTTGTGATATTTTGAAATTTGGGGTTTGAGATACAAAAAAGGGGATAAAATCATACTGACCGGTTTATTGGGATGCTTTTAAAATATAAAAATTTTGGAAAAAGCAAGACTTGTTTAAAAAAATTTTTTTTGAAAAAAGGCATCCGTGGAGGTATTAGTCAATGAGCGGTAGGAAGCAAATAATAGGTTTCTGCCTGATTTCGACCCCAAATTTATAGGAATAGATGTCACAACCTTTACCACATCTGATTTCACTTGGCTAACTCGAGAAGAAATACAAATTTGACATTATGGCTTAAAAAAACCCCAATGGATATGCCCTGAAGTTGACATTCATTATCTAAAGAATTGCACGATAAACATTCAGACCTCCTTTTTTTTGAAATATAGTGCCCCCAAAATTTCCCAAAAAGCAAGTTTCCCAAAATTGATTCCAAATTTGAATGAAAAGGGGGAAAGTATGTGGTTCATTATTTCCCCAATAATTTTGTTTTATGCATATATAGTCATTTGGGATGAAGCCTTACATGATCTCAACACTCAAAGCGAATAGATCTAAAAATGGTCGAAAGATTTCTATAAGTTGATGAACAATGCAGTTTATGGCAAAACGATGGAAAACGCGACAATGGGATCGATGTGAGGCTTGTTACACATTGGCAGAAAAAGAAGTATGGGGGGGGCGTCTTTGCCGACAAAAGAAAAGGACAATTTTTTTGAAAATTTTTTTGCGATTCAAATGGGGGGGAAATGAAAGGTTTTCGACAAACCACTTTTTGGGTTCTGTGTTTTGGGAAATTTTCCCAAAACTGTAATGTATGATTTTTTCTTGGGTGTTTTAAAAAAAAATTCGGTCAGGATGTTTCTCCTTCCTGACCCGATTCTTAATCGAAAAAAAACGGGCAATTTTTATGAGTTCATCGAATATAAAAGATTTGACCAAATTACATTGAACAAAAAAATTGGAACCCGGAAAATTTTTTTGGGAATTTAAATGATTTTAAAATAAAATTGTTTTTTTGGTACAGGTGCAAAGCATACTATGACAATCTCTTTCAACAGAAGAAAAAGAGCCAAAAGGGTATAAAAATCGGATAAAGAAAAATTTACATTGGAATTTTTACAAAAATGTTGAGAATGGTGGTAAAATTTTTGGGGGAAAATGAACTCTTTTAAAAATCCATGATATGTATACGGAATTGAAAAAAAAAAGTAGCACTATCATATGATGATGGGGAAAAATTCATAATTCCCAATAAACCCCCTCCCGGGGCACAATGACATTGAGTTCTATCAGTGCGATCCCAATGAAACTATTCATATGTAGTAACAAGTTAAATCTTTTTTCAAGAATATGGGGGAAATTCGAAAGTAGATTGGATTATTCAACGCATTATTGAGGCAGAAATAACTGAATAATATCATTGCAATACTCAAAATTAACTGGAAAATGCAGTTAGTTGTTAAAATAAAAATATTATATGACATAAGTAAGGAAAATAAAAATATTGAGGATACTAGTTTTTTTTTTGAAAAGAAAATGAACCCCAAAATAAATCAATCTTAATCTGGGCCCGAATCAGAAATTTTTGCAATTTTCCCTTTGGGATGCAAAAAACAACCATTGAAAAATTTGTTGGGTTTTGGGGTTGGGTGATGGGTTGGGTTTTTTGGGGACGGGGTGAATGTGGAATTTTTGTAAAAGGCCGCCAAAACCCCCCTTCCGGAGAAAACCGCTTCGGGTAGAAAATGTTGCGTTTTGTTTGCGGTTACCCCTTTCGGGTGAACGTCCCTTTGCGGTCCAAATTTTTTTGAAGCGAATTAAATTAATTCGTGGCCGTGGATTAAATTAGTTTGCGGGTCGATTCCGGGGTCGAATAAAATTTTAAACAGATTGAATTTTTTCCCTAGATTGAGGGGACGTAGATCCCTTTCTATATATCTGAATGACTTTTATATTAAATTTTTTGACATAAAGTTGAAAGGGAAAATTACTTTTTTTTTTGAAAGATTCTCAATGAAAAAGGGGAAAAGGGTTTTCCCCATGGACTGATTTTATTCGTCCGGGAAGGCTTTTTTATCTTTAGATCTTTTTCACAAACATGGGGTTTATCCATGTTAGTGGAAAGATGAGCAATGTTATGGGGAAATTTTCCAAAAGGGAAAAGCACTAAGCATCACCACCACCACGGGGGTGCCATCGTTTCCAAATGTGGTTAAGCGAAAATTTTTAACCACAAATCCTATACAAAAATACCATCAAAAGATATCTGAAGATTTTGAAGTTACTAAAACAAAAATTTTTAAATTTTTGGGGAAAAAAAAATGGTGAAAAAAATTTAAGAGTTGGGGGAGAAAAAATTATCCACTCTGGATGCACCGTCCATATGGGACCATCATGGGTGAATCTTTCAAAAGAGATTTCAGACCGGAAACATCTTTCTACTAAATGAAAGGATATCTGATCAACCCTTTTGGGTTCCCCCCGCCTGGCTTCCAACAATTTAAAACCCAAAAAAAAGTGATTGAAAAAAAATCCTCAGGGGAAAAATAAAAAAAAAATGAATTTTATTTTTTTTAATTTTTAAAATTTTAAAAAGAAAACTTTTTTTAAAAATGAAAAAGGTTTTAAAAGAGTGGGTTGGGGCCTTTAAACCCCTCGCACCCACCCTTTATAAAACCTTCAGAATGTACCTCCCCATCACCATTAAGCAGGGGGAAACGACACAGTTCAAAATTACACCGGGACAAAAAAAAAGTTGTCGGGACCGGGCCACCTATCTACGGGCATGTTTTCGCCCCTGGGATTTCAAGTCAGTTTAGGCCGTCCGGTTTTAATTTCAGTAAATTGCAAAAACCCCCAAAAAAAAGCGAAAAATTGATATTTACAACATAAAAATTCTGATTCTGCAAATTTGGCCTGTCCCCCCAAACATTCATAAAACTCAAAAAGATAAAAAAGCAGAAAAATTTCTGCTGAAAAAAAAGTTTTTTTTTTAAAAACAATTAAATAAAATTTCTTTTTATTTTTTTTTTTCTAAAAAACAAGATTAAGATCAAGAATGTACACAAATTGAATTTTAACGGTTTTTTGAGGGTATTGTACTGTTTCACCTTTTCCTTTTTTAGTAAAAAATTTTTCATCGTTTGGAATTTCAACTTCTTCAAGTAGACTTATTTTTGCTGATCCTTGTAAAATTTTTTCAGGCCCCCTTGGGGGGGACGGTGGGCAACAGAACCATCGGGAGAGTCCCCGGGGTTCGGCGGGTTAAAGCGGGAAAAGAGGGCTTTTCGTGCAGGGTTTCGGAAACCCAGTATCGGCGTCTGGTCAGGGGAAAGCAGGCCCCGGCGTCGTCATCCAGCGACTCAGCTCTTATAGGGAAAACGGCGGGAAGTATACTATTCAAGGGCAATTCCCATCTATGCAATAAGAGCCCTGACGTTTCATTTAAAAACCAAAACGTTTTCAGATAGATTAAACAAACCCCAATTTTCTTCGTTTTTTGAAATTTTTTTGATGTTTTTTTAAATTTTTAGATTTAAAAGGTTTATGATTAATCGATAAAAATGGTTTTTAAAAGATCAAAATACATGAAAATTATCTTGCATTAGATCTAAAATTTTTTTTTTCTTCCCAAAAACATCGAATTTTCCATTTTTTTTTGAAATTTACCAAATTAACCACCCAAACTGATTTGAAATTCGTGTTCAGCTCAAAAAATACCCGTGATAGGTCCCCGGGGGCAAAATTTTTTTTTGTGCCGGTTTACAATTAAATCAAATTTATTTTGAAATTTATCACATATATGTGCCCTAAAAGTTTTTGTTGTTGAAGAACTAGAACTTTCATCTGATTTTCAGGTTCATTTTTTTCCACTCTCAATTCGTTTTCTTCTTACAAGCTTGTCGACGGAGTTCGTTAGACGCAATATCATGTTTTGACCCTTTTTGGATCAATTCATTATGATCAAAGATGACATTCGATCCCTTTGCCCCATCTTTCATCATCTCCGCAACTGTTACGGGGAAAGGAAAATATAACCTTAAGACATATTGACTTTCAACTTTTTCCCACCTTCGACCTTGGACGATGTTGGTATAGGTTTGGTGAAGCAGCAGATGGTCTAGATAATTACCATCGTCGGTTTAGCCCCCCCGGTGCGGGGGACCCCACTTATGGCTGTGTCGGGTACTCATTTCGCTACCTGTTCGGTGGCCCGGCGGTTCAGGCGGGGTGTATTTCCCACCATCCTGAAATTTCGAGTCCCGAACACTTGGCAGATCCTCTTTGGAATATTTTGTTTTTTGGGGGGCCTGCTTTTGGTTTTTGTTTCAGGGGAGGTCCTGGGAACGTCATCAAACCAAACCTGCGCTTATGCTTAACTTCGATGGTCAGCACCCCGGTGGTAAGGTGAAAAAATAGTTGCCATTTAAACAGAACATTGTGAAAAATCTATCATCATCCAAATTTTCCCCTTCCCGGGATGGTCCCGCCACCACATCCTCACGACTATCACTTTATCGCTATCTCCCCCAGGGCAGCCAAAAGCCGGGATATTCAGATTGTCAGTGCAGCGAAAGCATCCTGCGATGGGGGGGAATTCTTCATGATGGAAATCAAACAAAGCTAAAAATGTTAGATAGATACCACGAGCAGAGTCGAAGGAATGATTGTTTGATCCAGCATCGTAGTTTATCCTTTTTTTCCCCCCCCCTTGGGAGGAAGTCCACGAAAAACCCTGGCTGGCAATTCGGGATGGGGATGTTTATACGCCCGATATTTTTTTGGGGGGGGTTTGGAAGTTTTTTCCCCGACTCATCTTCAAGTTTCGGGTTGTTGAGTTTCTTGGAGTGGGATTAAGATCAAAATCATATAAAAAAACCAAAAACTTCTTTCAAAAACTTTATCTTTTTTAGAATTATAAAAATGGTTTCAAACGTGCCAAGAAGTTGAAAATGTAGGAAAAATTTTGAATATTCAAGAGGAAGAAGAAGAAGTAGACCAGAAGCTGCCGGGGAAAAGGGCCAACAAAAGCGCAGCGGGGGGGCCCAAATTTTTGGGGGAAATGGATGCAAAGACGAAGCGATCAGGTTGCCAGATGAGGGGGGGGATGACATTTTCGACACCGGAGGGGGGAAAAAACAGGGAAAAATACCCATCCGCCCCCCCGGGGATGTCCCCCCCGGGAACTTCCGGGTGATGAAAAGGGAAATGGACTGCAATTTATTTTTTCTTTTCTCGACATTTGCGGTATGGTCAATTTCCATCACGGGGGATTTGATACAGGGAAAGGAAGTTGGGTATATCGAACGAAATTTTGTGCCCGCGAAGATCAATTGTTTCAATGAAATTGGGATTTTATTTCATTGAAAGCAGTTTCATTGAAATAATGGATCAAAAATAGAAAGTAATTTTTTAAATATAAATTTTTTTTTGAACTTTTTTTTAAAATTCCTTTTCCATCCTCCTTTAATTTTTTAACTTCAACAATCATTTTTCAAGGGGAAATTTCAAAAAAAAAACTGAGTCAATTAATTTTTTTCTTTTGAAAGAAAAGAAAAGTTGAAAAAAAAAAAATTATGAAACCATTAGTCCACATAAAATATTCAACTGAATGGTAAATGGATTTTTTTAAAATCAGAAAAGATGACCCATTTTTTACTCCCACCTACCCTCGCAATGACTTCGGTGAATAGAAAATTGATCACCTTACTTCTGATAAACATGTCTAAAGCTTTGCCGACTCAAGTAAATGTTTTGGAGCGTGGTGATTCCGTTTGTTCCCGTGGATAAAGGTCCCATCCCCGGGGAATTTCTACCATGGCCATATGGATAGGGAAACATCCCTTTAGGACCTCCAGCGGATTTTTGATCCCCAGGAAATTTGAAATGTAAAGATCATTTCATGGAATACTTTGGGGGTTTAAGATTTGGAAGGAGAACAAGACCATGTTTAAGAATGCATGTTAATGGGGGTGGGGAAAAAAAAATGAGCAGGATGGGGGTGGGAAAACATTTCCCCAGACCGAAGAGCACCGGCGAAAAAAATTTTGGGGGTGGGTGGTGGTGTGGTGGGTGAAGTCGGGTTGGGGGGTTTTTGGGGGGGGAAAAATTTCATGGAAAACACAGGATGGTCGAGGGTTGGGGATCCACGGGGAAAAGGCAGGGCCCCCCCCAATCCATCAAAAAAAAGGGATTTAATAATCAAAAGCAAATAAAAGATTAAAATTGAAGAACATCGTGAAAACAAAAATAAAATTTTTTTTTTTTCCCCAATATTCTTCACTTGGGAACAGGGAAAATAATGTTAAGAAAAAAACAAAAAAAAAAATCTAGTGAAATCACATTCAGTATTTCAAAAAAAACTCAAATTATATGGGAAAAAGTCTATTTGGGAAATTGAATGATCGAAATTCTTTCTTCCCTTTCCTCCCCCGCTTTCCTCCATCCCCTGAATATATATATATATAAATAGAACCAATTTTATCATTTTCACTTTAACATCAGCCCGAAAACCAAACCCTGCCGATTCCCCTAGTAAAATGTTGGAACGGGGGAACCACTAAGTTTAATTTGCCAGTTTGGGTGGTCCATTCAAATTTTAATGAAATTAGTTCTTCTGATCAATCTAGAGTCAGATTCAGACTCGACTTCCATTACGCTTTAAATCAAATTCCATCGATTGGGATTTTATGAAAACGTCCACAATCAATGAAAAAATTTTTTTTTGACCATTTTTAGACGAGTTTGATGATTATTTTAGGAACAGAATTGGGGGGTACATTCTCCTGGGGAGGTACACACAAGGATGGGGAGGTTGGGGCCGGGGGGGGTGGGGGTGCGCCCTCTACTTTATCAAGAAATTTAAAAATGTTTGGAAATCAAAACATTCATATATATATATATATATATATATAATTATAAATATATATGTATATATATATATATATATATATATATATATATATATTTATAAATTTTTTTTTGGGGGCCAAATGATATATCATAAATTTAAGATTTTTCAAAAATTTTATTTCACTTGGGAAAAAGAAACAGACCTTTAGATTATACATTTATTTATCAACCAAAAACTTTGATGGAATATTTTGTCTAGAAATTATTAATATTGGATCAATTTTCCCGGTTATTTTTTCTTCTTCGGGAAACTCATTCGATCTGCTAATATTGCCAAAACACGCATGTTTTTGGCGTAAGTCCCAAATTCAAATTTGGTTTTTTATTTTCATTTTTTATCGCCAGATGTTTACGGGGGGACTGATTCAACCCAAAACAATTCAAAAGAAATGAAAAAGTATTTTAAAAAAATATTATATATAAATTTTTTTGGAAACCTCCCCACCAATGAAAAAAAAAAAATTTTATTTTATTTCATTTTACATTCAACAGGGTATAAAAATCTATGGGCATCAGTCGACCTCTTCATCCGATTGCAGATATATTGTTTCGTCCGAGTCATAGTTTGAATCTTCTGCAGGTATATTGACTTGAAGATCTTCTTTTCATTGGGCACCCATCGCTCCAAATTATCGTCCCATATAATGGTCGGTTGTGGTCGTCTCCTTTCTCGCATTTCTCTCATCAACTCTTCTATAGTCATCGAAGATGAACTAACATGATTGTCCTGGATAGTTGCACTAGCCGGAGGATTTGGTGCAACTTCCAGGGATTGCGCTGGACCAGTAGTCGAGTCAGCTGCACATATAACTTTAGACATTTTGGATGTAATATCGATAAGCCCCCACAAACAACAAAGAAACTACTACATAGATAAAGTCCCCGATGAATTCAGTTGCTAAAAATATACTCACTACAGGAAATTTACATGCCAAATAATAATTTAACATAGTATGTATGAATTTAATTTCATAATTTAAGGTAGGTCCGCCACGAGACAGTTGAATTAGGAAATTATTTTGGACGAAATCGAAAAATTTCAAAGAACTTAAAATCGATGGGGTCAACTAGGAGAAGGATTTTTTTTCGCGTTCAGTCCCTCAAATGGTCCCCCGTCCTTCTTTAAAAAGTCCCCTGGTACAATCCGCATTTCTCTACGACCGACCCCCCCTTTAGGCTGTGCGCTTCTCCGTGGACTATTTTGAATAACGAGAGTAGTTTTGATTATATCTGTCAAACTGGATGGTCAATCACTTTGATTTTTTTTCACAATATCTGTGATATCCTGCACAGCTTCTCCTCATTTTTCATAAACTTTAATTTTAGTACTCAACGGTAGAATTAATAATGTGCTGTTTGCCATGCATGGTCCATATGTTACGTGTTAATTGAGTAAACTTCAATATATATATATTCCGGTTCGATGGTGAAACTTGTTAAAATTTTATAGAGGTATTGTTCACATGTTAAAAAAATACGTATGCCAAATTTTAATAATTTCCTAATTCAACTGTCTCGTGGCGGTACTACCTAAACGTTTTCAACTAACTATTTTTGGTGAGCACCTTCCAGTATTTATTTACTTGATATTGTGTGATACATCCCATATGAATCGATTCAAATAGCTGTATGAGTTCACAATCTCTTACAGAACATGGCATCTGATTTAGTATTGAGCGAAACTAGAGAAATAGCTGATCTGAGCATCTTTCATATCAACGGCGTGATATACAAAGTAGTAGCCTACATCGATCATCCTCACAATTCTCCAACAAATCAATCGTTATATTTAATAACATTAAAGCACTTAAAATTTATATCACCACAGAAACAAAAAAATACTATAACAATAACGTCATTATACAGGTCGACAAATTCAAGTAGCCAGCACTTTAATATAGGAATGTCTAGATTTCTTTGTAGATAATAAAAATGACGATGTTTATCTTTGCACATTCGTAGGTGACTAGAAACATTGATTTACTAGTACCAGCTGATAGAACTACCGTAGAATATTTGATCATTTTGAATGAGTTTGTTTACCAATCTGCAACAAATGTAGCACTTGTAGTCCAGGGTAATGCCAAATCTGTTTAGATCATATTTTCATCAAATCTGATGAAATCCTGAAAGAAAATACTTCATTTGGTGAGCACCTTCAGTATTTATTTACTTAATTGTGTAGATACATCCCATATGAATCGATTCAAATATCTAGTAATGAGTTCAAAATTTCTTTACGAGAACATGGCATCTGATTTAGTATTGAGCGAAACTAGAGAAATATGATCTGAGCCTCTTTCATATCAAAAATGGCGTGATATACAATAGTAGTACCCATCGATCGCCCCCACAATTCTCCAACAAATCAATCGTTATATTTAAAAACATTAAAGCATTTAAAAATTTAGTCACCACAGAAAAAAAAAAATACTATAACCATAACGTCTTTTCGGTCGACAAATCAAGTCCCCAGGATTTTTAAATAGGAATGTCTAGTTTTTTAGATAAAAAAAAATGACGAAGATGATCTTTATTTTCATAGGTGATAGAAACATTGTCCCGATAAAAGAAATACCGTAGAATATTTGAACTTTTTGATGAGTTTTACCAATCGGAAAAAAAATGAGAAATTTGGGAGCCCGGGGTAATGTGTCTGTTTGGGATCATATTTTCATCAAATCATAAAATTTTTGGGAGAAAATAAAATTTCATATTTTGGGAAAGAGAAAATTTCAAAAAATTCTAAATCAAAAGGAAGTTAAAACAAAACAAATCATAACAAGTACCTAAATTTTATTCGAAAACAAAATAAGTAATGTATTTGAACAAATCTCCTGACTTCCAGTGTACAATTCAGATAATCCGACACTACAACCCACACATTTATCGATATTATTTAAGTGGGCCTTGAACATGTACAGAAAGGTGCATATTATTCCGAATAGGCTAGGAGCTGGCTGACAGAAGAACCTGGTCAATTGAGTAACAGAATGTATTGTTTTTAATACATGATAGTTTTCACAGCAGTCATAAGTAAAATGATTTAGTGCCTAGGTACAGGTTTGTTCATATGTTTTGTATGTCCTTTTTGGGAAAAGCTAGAGATTTTCTGCTCTATTGATTCTGTGAGAAAATACTACCAGGAAAACCGACTGTGCCATAATACGAAAGATTTGGTTCGTAGTTATATCTTGCTATGTTTTCTACTCCCAACTATCATCGCTTAATTTATTATAAACATTTGAAAGCATTTATTTTTATTTTTATCGTTTATGACTTGTAACTTGAAACCATGAAGCAATCTCGATACTCGATTAGCTCCAGAAAGAACATCTTTGAATAATTCCTGTGAAACTCAGGTGAAAAGTCAGTCAAGGTATGTAGTTTTTTATTTCATGTTTGATGAGATAAATTGGTCGATTATTTACTCAGTTATTGATAGTTATTTTCTGTGCTGTTATTAGGATGAACGTGCGTACATTTTCAACTCTCGTTAGACTTACAAAAATGCCCCACGAGTCCCCGCTCTGCAAAAATATCTAATGGATAGCCTAAAGTCTCTATAAAACATATGAAAATTTGCTTGCTCATACTTGCACTTTTTTTAAATATTTAATTAATTGTGAGCATCTGCAAGAGTGTATCAAAACGCATCAAATATATTTTGACCCACATTGAATTAACACCTCATTATTTTGTGAAAATATCGACTTTTTTTGCTAGAATATGACTGTCTAAATTATAAACAATATTTTAAGAAGATTTTCGGTACTGATTTTGCTAATTAAAGTGAAACATTCAAAAAGTCATTATTCAAAACATTTGATCTAATAACAAAGATACCCCTTTGGAAACCAACCCCTTTGCGACATATTTTCTATGGTTCTCGTGAGCTTTGAAAACAATTAGCAAAAAGAAGGCTTAAATCTGATTTTATTGTTCAACCACCTTCTAAATACCGCCCCTGTGTGACACTTTTCTTTCATATTTTTTCCATGATTCTCGTCAGCCTTAGAAGCAATTCGGCGCGAAAAAAACGCTCGAATATTTTTTTTTTCGTGAGCTTCTGTTTCCATTTGCTAGCCCTGTCAGTCAGCTCGCCAACAGAGTCTAGTTCCAAAATAACTTTTTTTCTTTAAATTTTGGAAAATCCCGAAGTGGTTTTTCAGTTTCTAAATCATAGAAAAATCCCAAAGAGGGTTTTTCAGACTAATTTTTGGAAATCTCGAAGGGAAATTTTCCAGAATTTCCACTCTCTGTGGACTCGCCTCCTCGCGATCCCATTTCGTTTATATAAAATTCATTTCCAGAAAAAAATTTTCATTTTTCGGGGTTTTAAATCCTATCTGAATCTAATTTTTTTTGTCGAGACTCGAGTTGAATGGTTTTCGGCCATTTTTTTTTTTAAAAAAAGAGCCGAACAAATTTGCGATTATGTCTGTACAACGCTCCTCGGACCTAATTGTTGTAGAGGGGCTATCTACCAAGGAAAGGCTTTGGAAAGCCTGCAAAATCTAACAATCATTGACAGATTCCTGCAATTTGTTTTTGTCTGAGGCAAGCGACTTGGCTAGTCGTGCCTACGGGAAAATTCGAAATTGAAAGCCGTGTTTGAAACTCGTCGATTTTTTCGTGGATTCTTCCATAGCCCAAATACCGAATGCCAGTAAAATTTATATTGGAAAAATTGGGTTTTGCTTTCGTCGCCTAACAGAGGTGTTGAATTTCCAGACATGAATTTTGGTTCGCGAGGAATAACGATGTGCAATGTTATTCCTATAACTATTTAAAAAAAAAATCCGCAAGACCAGCCTGGGAGGACTGGAGGTAGGATCACGGTTTTCAAAACTAGGTTGATAACGAGCGTAGGAATCGCGCCTAACTGGGAATATTTAACCTCGTTATCCCAAACAAATGCAGGAAGGTAACCTTTCGTTGCAGGATTTGTGGAGTGGGAACGCGAATTGTTGTTCCGGTCCAAAGGGTGCACTTTGGTGGGGTATTTTCGAGAAATCCCTAATGATGTCTTGACAGGAGGATTTCAATCCCAAAAATATAGATCGTAGTAACTAACCTGCCCGAAAAATTTAAATTCCCCAGATTCGTGGGCCCTTTTATTGACTTGATGCCTGATAGAGAGCGGGGGAAGGAAAAAATAATTCTTCTTGCTTCAGCTATTTCCTGGAGTAGTTTCTCAGGATTTTGTAGAAAATCGCCGATCTGGAAATTCCTGGGTGATAAGATGCGAAGAATATCTTTGAAGAACTCTCTGATGTCCCTTGTATATCAAAATCGCCGATCTGGAAATTCCTAGATGATAAGATGCGAAGAATATCTTTGAAGAACTCTTTGATATCTTTCGTATACCAAATTGGCCAGGATGAAAATTTCCGTTAAACGTGTAAAGGTGTGGAAATCTTCTTCTTCCCTGAAATTGCCCGTCGCCGTTGTTAGGCGGAAACTAATCCTCTTCTTCCGCACCTTTTCAGTCAGACCCGAAAAACCAAGCGAAGAAATGAGATTGGTCCTTTTATCTTCAAACGTAGAGTCCTCACGATGAGGCACCTCCGTCAGGGTACGCTGTGGAACGCTCGGCCGGTTAATATCCACACGATGTGAATATCGAACCAGACTGAAACTCTTCAAATTAAAATATATGTTTTGGCATCGACTCCAGAATAAAGACAAAGCTTCTTTGTCTGAATTTTCTCAGCGTCGACCGTTGAAAAAATGACGCTGACTATTGAGAAGGACACCTGCACGTGAACAAGGCGGCGGCGACTACGTCAGAACGCCTTCAATACTCAAAACAAACCTGCAGACATGGGATTGGAAATAAGCATTTTAAATCTAAACAAAATCGTGTTTAATTTCGTTGAAAGAATTCTCTAGCTATGAATATAATTTATACAATATGAACTTTCATCTCGGTCCCGAAATGAAACCGAAATCCCCATTTGGAAAAATTATTGAATTTGAAAAAGTTTACGAACATTTAGTCGCACATTTCTCTTTCTAATGTCATGAAATTTCTCAACGTGCAAGTGCGTATAACAAAGTTTTTTACTTGGTCAAGATCGTAGACACAAATTTTGTCCCAAATGAAAGCAATCTATATACAGCATGTTTCATGTGCCTAGAGCTGTGTAAAGTTAGAAATGAAGTTTTATCGTGTAAAAGGCGATTTTCATAACACCCCCGCTTTGAAGAAGCTACTTTTGGAGATAGCTGTATCCGCACATTGCGAGCTACAAATCTCTTCCCAGACACACTGCGAAGTTGTGCAAACATCAAAGTCAACTCTCTGGCTCAGGTTCCGCATTCCTGGGCACTTCCTAACCATACCAAAATGTATGGCAATTCAGTTGGGACAGTCATACAAAGACTTCGCGTACAAGAATTTTTTTGCATATTTCTACAACCGTGTGAATCGGGGCCGAGCAGAGACAACTCGGATTACGAGACAAGGGGGTGACCTCCTGCCCTCGATGCCCAACAGGATATGATGGGCCCTTTGACCCAACGACTAAGAACGCCACTTAAGTATGACTTTCCTGCCATTCAAGCCAATCCAGCCTACAGTTTCCACCAAGATCGTACGGTTTGCTATGAGCCCCATATCTATTCTACAATACGCCGCAGCTCATTCGGCGTCTCGATGTACCTGACAGGCTAAATAAAGGATTGACTTTGAGTTTCCCTCATTGTTGATTCACCCCAGTCCAATTCTACGTGTAACCCTTTGTGGCGAAGAACGTTGCCCAGGTCCGTCTTCTGGCCCAAGGAGATCGTCTGTGGACGGTGTTCCTCGATGTTATTGGCGACAACGACGCCTAAGAGGTGGAGCACCAGTACGTCCTGGTGACACCTGAAAAAAAAAATTACTTGCGTCAACGATGATCGAACAACACGGGAAGTGGGAATTTTCACGACTAATCGCCCACTGGGAGTTTTATGAGAATAAACCGGATCCAAGCGACCACGCGTGACCGAGGTCGCCCACGTTCCGGTGCGGGGACAGCCCATCAGACCGCCGATGCGGTTTTCAGAAAAAACCCTTTTTCAACTGCGATAGATTTCGAACCTCTGTAACCGTTCGTGAAACAAGGAAAGGATTGGCCCTTTTTCCCCGCTGGCACCGTGGCAGGTTTTTTTTCCTTGGGACTATTCTACCTAAAGGGATTAGGCCCATCTGGTGCGACCGTTTATGTCGAGCCCCTCCTGGTTTTGGGATTTCCGTTTCGTCACCGCCCATGTCTTCGGAGGCCCTGGCTATCCGTTTCGCGCGACGATTTTCAGCAGAACTCTCGAACAAAAGTCGAATGTCATTGACGTGAATAGCGCATTCAACGTCGTTTCTCATAACTTTATAGGTGTCGCGACCCATAACCTCAATAACAGGTGCGGCCCTGTTAACGTTTTTCAAAATTTTTTTGTTGAAATCTCTACAAATACCAGGTCCCCTACCTGATACGATTTGGGAGATGGATTCTCTTTATCTGAAAACAGATTTCGCTGAAAAGGGCCCCCGGCAACCAACTTTCTATCCCCGGATCCCGATCGGCGGGAAAGGGTCCAAATGGGAACTGACCCCGGTTATTGACCAATCCCCCAGGGCGAGGTGTTTTACCGAGGGGAAGCTCCGCGAAACTCTTCGTCGCTGCGTTCTTCGATTTCGAAGACCAGACCGTTGGGGGAAGATGAAATTTTCCTTTCCCTTTCCCGGGAAAGGGCAATCAGCCTGGTGAAGAATTTTCAAATTTTTGCGTCTTTCAACAGGGTTGGACTGCTGATGATAAATGGGAGAATATAATGCCGGATCTCTTTTCCTCAAGATTCCAGGTATACAGATCGCTCGTAAATGCTGTGCTAATATCTGAAATTATCTTTTCCCTGGACAGCCCATGGCCAGGATCTCTGGATCGAAAACGGACTATTTCGTCTGCAGCAGAAGGTGTGGCCTTGATTTCCCAACCCACTTGCTGAATGAATCGACACATTATAACGAACTTTTCCCCCTGTCGAGGCAGCGTAAGGTCCTAGAGTCCCCTAACGATATGGTTCGCGGGCCGGTCTACGACCGGGGGTCCCCCGGGTGCCGCAGCCTGGTGTCTCTTGCTTTTGTACTCTGACAACAACCTCGTACGGTCGAACATAGTCATCCTCTCTGGGCCCAATAATGCTGTGAGAAACTCCCTTTTGGTTTGACCAGCCCTGGGGGCCAGGTTGGGTGCTCGATAATGGGGTGATCGCTTGTCGTAGTTCCCCTACGAGATAATAACTTTTGATCTCCCTTGCGACGGTACAAAAACCCCTTGTCCGCCACAAAGTCCTAGTCAACTGTCTTCCCTTTAACTGACTGAGGTTCTCTCTGGCAGATGCAACCCGCGAGAATCACGAGGTTCTGGGTCGCCAGTTGCGCGAAAGCAACTTCGTATGGGGGCTAGGCATTGATAGTAGTTTCTTGTCTTGGTTTCACCTTCATGGTGGTACCCCCCCCATCCATATCGGCATCGAGATCTTCCCTGCCGCATGGGTTCTAGATAAAAAAATCAGCTAACTGATTTTCCCCACTCACGTGCTCCACGGTAAAGAATACTCTTGCGGAGTAGGGCCCACCTTAAGCTCCGCCTTAGCGTCCCTTTAAAATTTTCCAGCCAAGTTAAAGCCTTACGTCTGTCCTCATAAAATGCCTATCTTCTGGGGAGTGGCGTGCAATGAGACGGAATTCATTGACGTGATTGAGCCCCTGCACCTTTCAGCTTAGCGCTGGAGATAATCCTCCGGTCACCGTTTCTATCGATTGATCAAAACGGCCGCCATACTTATCCAGAGGCGTCCGTCTGTAGTACAACCGGAGATCAAAAACTGGTCTAGCAAAACCATTGGTCCAGACGACCTCCTTAATGGTTGCGAATGCAACGTCCGCTTCATTCGTCCAACATACCCCTGTCGACGGCTTTTAAAAGTCTGTGAGTGGGCTTTCAATTCCGCCAGATTCCCGGGGAAAAAACCCCTAAAACTATCACCTGTCCTAGAAACCCTCAACTGGGAAAAAGTTCTTGGTCGCTGGAAATTATGGTTCTGGGGCATGTCGTTCTAATGGCTCATTACAATGCTCTTAAACATTCCCCAGGTATCCAGTCTCCCGCCGCGCAAAGAAGCATTTCCCAAAAAAATACCCAGAGCCAAAGGGTCTGAACCGCTCCAGGACTAAAACCCCAAGATTATCTTTCCCCTTTTATTGGGAAGCTCATGGAGGTTTCTATATAAAATTCAAATCAATATTGTCAATTATATCCAATTGCACCGATCGAAAAATCCGTCAATGGTATCGATTTTAAAGGGTTTTTGCGACTCTTTCACGACGGCGCAGAAATCCAAGGCGAGACAAAGATCCCGTATCGTTCAATGCTCGTTAGGCTATCAACGCCCGGGTTTTCAATTCTGGTCTTTGCCACCATTTTGGGTGCACGCTGTATGTACATTGTTATATAAACTTTTGTGGAGGCCGAATAGTCAAGAACCGAGCAGAAGAAGGGGGGCCCGAGCAGCCAGCACGAAGTTAATTGGTAAGTCGTGGATGCAATTGATGACCTTTTTGAAAAGTCTACGAAAAAAATAGTATTCAAAGTTACCGTTCATTATCAACCACTTCGAGCTTTCGTCCAGAACATTGATCCTTCGAACCTGGATTCCCGGTTGATATTTATTTTCCTGTGGAAAAGTAAAAAATTTGAAAGGTTTCAATATTCTCATAAATACATTCCCAGCAAACGACTATAACCCAAATTCGCCATTTATCATTATCTTGATCATTCCATTTCGGGAAATGGACTAAAATTTTTAAAAAAGTTTTCAAAGTTCACGTTTTTTTGCAATCGCATCGATTCAATCAAACAAATTAGCCATTTTGAGTTATTTTCCGTTGAAGGTCATACACTATTTACAATTGGCGTGTACTTCTAAGATTCATGCGTATCTTCTTAATTCGGCAATCTTCGTTGACTGATCGGTCCCCAGGTAATTCGTGATATTTTAAAACAAATTCATTTTCTGATTTTGTTCACGTCCCCTTCCGTATTGAATATGGCCCAAATTGAAAAGTTTCAAACGTTTCAAAAAACATGCCTGTGCGACATTAGTGAAATTTCTTTTTTCCGATCGCCAAAACTGATAAAATGTCGAACATTATTCAAAGAAAAGGTGTGTAGAACGGGAAGATATCAAGAGGAATTTTGAAACAACACAATAATGTGGTAACCCTCTGTTAGCGGAAACTACGGCTGATTTCGACGCAAGAAAATACAATTCGCGAAGGTTTCCAAGTGAATATTATTCATAAAGATCTTTCGATCGATACAGTAATGCTTCTATGGTTTTTGAATTCCACCATGCATCCATCGAGTGGTTCATTTTCATATTAAGTTTCCCAAAAAAATTGGGAATTGAAATTGTATGGTGATTATGTCATTTCTCGTATCTCGATTTATACGATGCTCTTATTCACAAAAATTTTTTTCTTTGGGAGTGCCATCGAGAAATTTAATTATCTGATATCTTCGTTGCATGGTCCACCGTTGTTTTTGGGTTTCCCGTTTTCTTAACTAATAAATACGATTGCATACGATGCCCGAAAGGTACTCAATTCTCGTCTTCGTGCCCAACCCCTTTGGTCTGAACTTGATAATGCCCCCGGTAACTCTGATAATTTTCTCAAACCCCTAAGAAAATTTCTCGATGATTATTCGGAAACTTAGCTGCTCTCAAACGGGTAAGGGTTTTCCCACTGATAGCTGGGACTTTCTGCTCTTTATGATGTTACAAACGACTTGATCATGGAATTGTTACTCGATTTGAACTGGAGCACGTTCCTCAGTATTCCAAAATAAAATCGGTTGACGGATTTTTTGGGAAAAATTTTTTTGGCTCTCGGATACATTGACGTTTCCTTCTTTTTGGGCCCAAATCAAACGTACTAATTATAATTACTCCGCTGGTAAAATTTACCGAATAATACTTATTCCACGAACTCACGAACTTCTGCGTTTTTTTGGGAAATAACTCGTCTTCTACCAGTTGTTTATATTGTAAAGGAAATCATTCGATTTATAGATGTAATTCATTCACTTCGAAAACTCCCCCTGAAAGATATAATTTTGCCGTTCGTCGCACCTTTGCAATTGCCTGGGGTTCTATTATGATATTGCTCGTGTAAATCGGTTTACCAATGCAAGAAATGTGCATCAAATCTCACCATCTTTATTACTTCGATAAAACAAAAACCTCCAAGTCGGTACTACTAACAATTCTTCAGAAATTAAAAAAACTGATCCACATTTGCCTAGTACCTTGTCAGTTCAAACTATGATATCAGCCGTCTCCCCAAAAAAGCATCTTGTCTTGCTGGGATGAAGGATAACAATTCGAAGGTATACTATCACAAAACTTGACATCTTGGGCAACCAAGGTAATTATCAAACCTTCCGTTGTCTCCAGATTCAGGAAGCATGACGTCATTATATCTCAAAGGCTGTAAATAATGGGTTTTCCAAAAACTAAGTTTGCTATTGAAATCAAGGTATGATTCAATGAAAACTAGCTTCAAATAACGTAAAAAATAACACTCTCAATTGAACCGATCGAAAAGAACTTCCTGTATTATCACTGATGTAATCATTTCTCAAAAAATTTTTGATACACCCATTTTCCATTAATTCCAGTCATGTCTTTTTTTTCTTCACTTTTGATCGTAATTTCGACCGTCGGAATATAGATTCATTACTTGGGGCCGATGTTTTTTAAAAAAAACCTATTGAATTGTAAAATCTCTGGGGATCTCGGGAAAGAACCTGACGCCTGAACACGTATTCCCGGGTATATTGTAAGGGGTAATATCTACTCCATCCGTGTCTTCTTTCTTTATGCAATCTTCGGGCACTGTCGTGAGGTAAAAATCCTTCTGGCAGGTTGAAGAAGTACCCTCTTTGAATTCATCATGCCCTGATTATAAATTTTTTGAGGATTTTGAATCTACTCATTTTCGAGACGAAACAGGCCGATATACTGTATCGCTCCTTTCGGGAAAACAACCCGAATTTTTTTGAAATACGGGACTCAGCTTTAAATCAGTTTTATTCGTTGGAACGTGGTTTAAAAGAAAAAACCCCAAATTTCATTCGCAATTTGGAATTTATACGATTATCTCCGAACAAAATCAATGGCTCTAGTTCCAAATGAAGGTTTTGCTGATGCTTACACCCCCCACCATTGTATATAAACATCTGGACCACTAATTAGTGGTCTTCAACCTTCATGAAATTACCAGGTCCCAAAATTTTCAATGATTGTCTTCATACAGGTCCCAAATTACACAAGACATTGTAACAATTTTGATGAATTTTTGATGTCATGCCTTTGTTATAGTTCAGATATAAAGTATGTATCGAATGATTCTAATCAATCCCTTCTGATAGAAAGTATCAGAGAATTTATGGAGATTTTCTCCTGATGAACTTGTTAAAGACTATACGTTATTAACCGTTGTTTATGGAGTTTCCAGCTCGCCCTTTCTAGCCCTCAAAGTTTTGTTGCAATTGGCTGAGGATGAAGGAAAAGCTTATCCATTAGCCGCTGAAAACATTCGACATTCTTCATACGTAGATGATTTTGTGGGTGGTGCTTCAATTTTTGAAGAAGCTCGTGTTTTGATAACGGGAGCTCATTGCTCTAATGAAGCTGGGAGGTTTGAACAGAGCTTTCCTGATCCGCGAGTCACATTATCAACTAATTCTTTATTTTTTGATAGCGACATGAAATACCACTCTTAGATTAGGTCTACTGGAATCAGTTTTGATTGTTTTCCTTTTCGTTCAATCCGTCTGCTGACAAATCTTGCACAAAACGATCAATGCTATCGGAACTAGCAAAATTATGGCCCACTTGGTTTCTACCCCGTAACTTTTTTAAAAAAATATTTAATACGACTATGGGTTTCTGGCATAGGATGGGATGAAAACCCTACTGCTGATATAGTTCGAGTGTGGAACCAATATAAAATAGAATTACCTGATCTGTCGATTTGAGAATTGAACGCAAACTATTTTTACCTGATTCTGTCCGACATGAGTTGCATGGGTTCTGTGACGCAAGCAAAAAAGGGTTTAAATGCTTGTGTAATATATATGCGTTATATAGATGCGAAAATCAAATTTCAATTCAAATCGTTTGCGGTAAATCCAAGTAGCTCCGCTCAGAAAAAATTACTATCCCTCGACTCGAGTTATGTGGTGCTGTTTCTACTTGCCAAATTGTTAGCTCTTTCCTCGCAGATTTTCCGGGACAAAATTACGTTCAATCAAATTTGTGCATGGTCGGATTCACAAATTGTTCTTCAATGGATCAAAAATCCTCCATATTGATTTAAGACCTTCGTGTCTAATCGAGTGGCTTACATTCAGAATAAAATTTCGCCCGATTCGTGGTTTTATGTTGAGTCTAACATAATTCTGCAGATGTAGCCTCGAGGTATCCTTCCTTCAGACTTAATGTCCAAAGTAGTTGGTTCAGATGATCTGATATATTATATTCTTTCAGAAACCCCTAGGGTTTGCAACTCAAGCGACTGTTCAATAATACTTTGCCTCAGGAAAGAGCGAAAAATTACCTTTTGCAGAAATTCAGACACCCTCCCATTTAGATGATTTACTCAATGAATTTTCCTCATTCTCATCGTTGCAAACGAGTCGTTACTATCTATTGAGATTTCTATTCAATTGTCGCAATCCGATGAAGAACACAGGATCTCCTTAACTTTGTGTCCCTCTATCCCATTGTCCGAGGGCTCAACAAATTCATTTCACTGAAGAATTTCAATCCAAATTCTTCTCTAAACCTTGACAAACTTAATGTTTTCATTGACTCTAATAACATACTTCGCGTTGGAGGAGATTTGAATATCATCATTATCTCAGACAGAAAGCATCCCTATGTTACCCCAAAATGTCGGCTCACGACTCTGATTATTGATTACTATCATAAAAATATTTGCATGCCGGTTTCGTACCCTCAATTTCTCATTTCTCAGCAATTTTGGATTTTATCTCCGAAGGCCATAAATTCTACTCTAATAAATGTTTCGCTGTTGAAAACATCCTCAATCATTTCAGCCCCTATGGGCAATTTACCCGTAACAGAATTTCCCAAGGAAGCCTTTAGTCACGTAGAGTGGATTTTGGGGTCCTTTCATTTAAAATTGACGCGACACCGTGGGGAAACAAAACATGTAAAGGATATCTGTGTTTGTTTGTTTTCTTTGTCACCCCAAAGGCCCTTCATTTGGAGTTGGCCAGTGATTTATCATCTGAAACGTTTTTGTACTACAACGACTTATCGCTCGCCGAGGGGCGCGTTTCGTCCCTGTATAGTGATAATGGCACCAACTTTATTGGTGCTAGTAAAGAATTATCTAGGCTCATGGAAAATGCTGCCGAGGCAGAGGAATTAAACATTCTCTCATTCCCCTGTTCCACCTAATTCAGAGGTTTGTGGGAAAGCGCAATCAAATCTGTGAAATATCATATTCTTCGTGTTATTGGACAACAAATCCTCACCTATGAAGAGTTCAACACAGTGTTAACTCTGTAGAGTCAATACTGAACTCGCGCCCTATTGGTGCTCTTAGTCATGATATTGAAGATATTAATGCGTTGACCCCAAATCACTCTCTCTTACGTTGGAACCTGTTTCCACACTTCCCTTACCCGATTTTACCACTATTCCTGTAAACAGATTATCCAGATTTCAAATTATTCAAAAGATCCAACAGGATATCTGGAAACGTTGTCATAGGGACTATTTACACACCCTTTAGCAGAGTGTCAAATGGCTGAAACCCCAATCCACCTCTCCGGGAAGTGGGTTCCCTAGTTGTAATCAAAGATGACATTCTCCACCCTGTAGATGGATGTTGGCTCGTGTGGTTGAACTTCATCCTGGTCGCGATGGTACGGTAAGGGTGGCTACTGAAAAAACTTCATCTGGGATATTGAAGCGCCCACTAGTTAAATTGTCCGCTCCGAGTCCAGATCAGGACTCGTCATAATTTACAATAAAAATATTCAAATGTATTTGTTTTATGTTGTCGTCCCTACAGCAATGAAGTTTGTGTTAATTTTCTCAATGAGATTTTTTTTTATATATAGATATAATAGTAAAATGCATTTTCTTGGGGGAGAATGTTTGGGAAAGCTCGTGGAGGTTTCTAGATAAAATTCAAATCAATATTGTCAATTATACAAACCAATTGCACCGATCGACAAATCCGGTCAATGGTATCGATTTTAGGGTTTCTGCGACTCTTGTCACGACGGCGCAGAAACTAACCAGAACAGAGACAAGATCAGTATCGTTCAATGCTCGTTAGGCTATCAATCGCCGGTTCTCAATTTTGGTCTTTGCCACCATTTTGGATAGCACGCTGTATGTACATTGTTATATAAACTTTATTTTGTGAAGAGCCCGCAAATAGTCAACAACCCGAGCAGAAGAAGGGGCGCCCCGAAGCAGCCAGCACGAAGTTGATTGGTAAGTCGTGGATGCAATTGATGAGTTCCTTTCTCTTTGTTTTTATGTCTACGAAAAAGATAGTATTCAAAGTTACCGTTCATTATCCAACCACTTACGAGCTTCCGTCCAGAACACCTTGAATTAGAGTAAACGATGATGTCATCAAGATACACTTTTACAAAGACGTCAATATAACCAACGAGTACTGTAGACATGAGACGCTGAAAACTTCCTGGTGCTGACATCAGCCCAAATGGCATCGAATTGAATTCGTAGCACGCACCTTCAGAGTGGCAAAGGCAGTATACTGTTTGACTCCTCTTCCATGGCTACTTGCCAATAACCGCTCCTTAGGTCCAGGCTCGTGAAGACGCTGGCCTGTCCTAACTCTTTTATCGTCTCATGAATATTGGAAAGCACGGTGGCTTCAGGAACCGTAATTGAGTTCAACCTACGATAGTCGACGCAGAACCTAGCAGAGCCGTCTTTCTTGGTAACAATGACCACCGGACTCTGGTAAGCCGACTGACTTCGCCTTATCACCCCTGCTGCCAAGATCTTGGAAAGTTCGCCCTGTATCAGTGCACGCTTCTCGTCACTGACCTTATAAGGACGAATTTTGAAGGGCACATTATTCCTTAATGCAATACTGTACACAGCAGCGCGCGTTACCGGCTGACGCGGCGATTCATAGAAAATATCTGCAAACTCCCTAATCAAAGTTAAGAACTCGACCGTGTTCTCCGGCAATTGATGATCCTTAACCTCTGGAAGTGAAAACTCTTTTGGGAAAGAATAAATCTCCTCAGCCCAAAAAATGGTTTGTCTCGGTCTTTTGCCAACGTAGATGGTCCTTCTCGAAAAGTCAACCATCGCGTCATTTGCCGCCAGCCAAGGACAACCCAAAAGGCCTTTTTGGGTGATCCTCGACAAGATCATCCACCACTTGCACTGTTACGGCGTAGATGATGTCACCTATCTGTACATCAACGACAGTTTGTCCGGTGCTGTACGTACCCACTCCGGCACAAGCAAGTTTCAATGGTGTCACTTCCGAAGTATCTATCTCCCAAGTCTCAGGCAACAAATCTCGTCGCAAAACGCTAAGCGAACTTCCACTATCCACGAGTGCTCTAGCCCGACTTCCAAAAATCCCCACCTCGATGCGTGGTATTTCTCCATGACATCCAATAATGAAACTATTGAACGCAGATTCATCCAGAGAAATCCGATATCGACTTGGCAAAAATGTGTGTTCCTCAAACGGAACCACACTACCCATAAAGTTTCAATTTCGATTCCAGTGTTTGCGGTATGATAATCTAAAACTTCAGAACTATCATCCGACTTGTGTGAATTCGAGCTGCCAAGCAGGGTCTTGCAATTCTCATGAAACTGTTCGGCCCCGGTACCAGCCGGTCCTGAACTTTTCTTTGGTGGCCCATCAGCCCGTGATTGTGGCGGCACAAACATCTTTTGTGTTTGGGTCCGCGCACCAGGGGTGGCACTCACCGCTTTTTTCGGTGGCCCAGCTGCCCGTGACGTCACAAACACCGCCTGTGTTTGGATTCGATCAACGGGGGTGGCACTCACCATCTCGACGTCGGCGACGCCTCTCCTAATACCGCCTAGTTGCGAATTATCCTGCACTGCCCTTTCAGTTGTATCCTGCAACTGGGAATGGCTTTGGTTCATCAACCGCAACTGAGCCCGCATCTGCGGTCACCCAGGAACTATTACTGGTTTTCCTCAAAAATGAGAATTTTTCCATAGGCCTTATTGCCGGAATACCAAATCCAAATTTGAATCATCGATATCAGAAAACTCCGTTTCAGAAAAATCCGTCGAATCGCCAAACTGGCATGCCACACTATTCGGTACACCCTGTACATAATCATGACACCCATTCATATCCTCGATAGAAGAAACACCCTGTACAACGCCTGACTCCCCAGCTGAAAACTTCCCTAAATTTCCCCTGGTCCTGAGTTTCGACACGCCCTGTACATCAATATCTGCCTTTCCAGTGCGAAAACTGGAATTCCTATCCTTAGGACACTCCATCAACGATTTCCTTTTTCGTTGTTTTTCAGGTGAAATTTGATCTACAATTTGGCAAGCTAGGCTTGCTGAAGAATTCTCACGAGAGTAATTAGAATCCGAAAAAGTGGAATTTGAAATTTTAGAAATATTATGTTGATCACACGCTCCGATTCGAGCGATCATTGGAAGATGAGAAGCGTGCTTTTTCTCTCGAGGAAGCATAACCCGTCGAACTTCCCGTTTTTCCTTTTTATTTTTCGTCACAAACTGGTTAGAAGATTTATTTTTCTCTACAGAAAAATCTGGAATCACATTTGGATTTTCAGGAGTCAATGGAGCTGATTCTAGGAAAGAATCACTCTCTTCAACAAGGGGTAGACTGCAAGAGTCTCTTCGTTTAACACCCGGCGGTGAGTGAACTTTTTTATGCCTACCACCAGTGGCGGGTGGAAGAATACAAAGACATGGTGCAGGGGTTCCATCTGGGGTCGATAGTCCCTGTTCTTTGGGGTGCAGAAACCCATGTCGATTCTTAGACTTTTCCCCCTCTTCCCTATGCAATTTAGGGGGAGAGAAAACAACGTTGTGCTGTGAGAGAGTTATTTACAAAAGGAATAGTTGAATTAGTTTCCGAAGAAATTAATTCGGCGACCGTATTATTCGAAAAATTTTGCTCAGAACAAATATTCGCAATAATATTGCCGCAGGGACCCAGACTGCTGTGGCGTGCAGTCTTCTTAACTACATTTTGAAACTCTGGGTTCATTTGCGCGAGGGTGGAGGGACTCCTTGGCTGTCCCTTTCCTCGTTTTTTGAACGTATCTGTGCCTCGTAGGCCTTACTGGCGGCTCGATTGGCCGATTGATTTTTGCTAGAATTAAAATTTGGTTTTCTCCAATTTTTATTGTTTGTGTTAGAATATCCACTTGGTGAATTTCTGTTTTGCCCGTTTGGCTGGCCTTGTGGCCCTGATGCGCCGCGGCGCTGAGCGCCCGGGAGCGTCGGACATTCATTTCTATAGTGGACTCCCCCGCAATTATAACAAGTGGGGTCAGAAGGACCTCTATTTGACTGTGACACATAACTACCAAAATTTTGTTCAGGAGCATTCCTACTTGAGTTGTTGGATTGAATTTGGATTAGTATTTTGGTTAATTCTGTTTTCGTTTCGATTTAAATTTTGAAACGTTGGCTGTTGCCTTACAGGCGACGGCGCTCGGCGTGGTGGCGTGTGCCGCCCAGACTGCTCCTGATGAACAGGCTTATAAACGGTAGCGTCGCGACGCTGATGTCACTCGTCCCTATGATTACTCTCTCTGTTCAAATTTCTATGAAAATTTGCATTTTTAGAATCTGCGCCAGAATACTTCTGCTTATTGCTGAGGAGCAGATTTTCCACTGCAATCGCTCTTTGCGTTAATTCTTCGATTGAATTAGAAACATGTAGTTGTGAGTAAATTTTTATGTCTGGATTTATTCTATTCAGAACAATCCGCACAATATGGCTTTCATCCAAACTAGGATAAAGGCGTCTCGCGAGTCCCCATTTATCCAGAATAAATGGAGCCACATCTTGGTTTTTGGGTTGGTCAGACCCATACAAATTTGATTCAAGATCGAAAACCAACAAATCATTATTGAAATGCTGTATGAACCGTTGTAAAAAAAATGCCACGTGGTTAGGCTACTAGAATAACCACGGGCCCATGTCGCAGCCGGACCTTTTAGCCAACTGGACGCTATTGTCACCCACTGCGAAGGGTGGTAATCTACTAAATATTCCTCACTGTTTTCAATAAAAGTGTAGGGATCTTCCGCTAAAAGTTGGAGGCCGAATTTTCAAAGATTTCCCGTTTTGATTATTAATAGTTTTTCTTGAGGAGAGATCCCCTTTCCCCTTCCTTCAATTGCTTCTACTAATCTACTAAACAAAATGTTGTCTGTGGGATTTACAATTTCTTGTTCTTGTGACTTCCTAATTTTTGGGCGCTCACCAGCGTCCCAAAATTCGGTTTTGTATTCGCGAGTGACTGGGTGAGCAAATTTTCGTGGACATTCTTCGTCCTCATTAGATTTTTGTGGGCGCCAGGTAGTGTGCTCACTACCAAAATTTTGTTTACTCAAAAAGAACGTGTCTCTCACGTCTTTTTCTTGCCGTCTCCGGTGGGCCATATGATCTGAATAAAGATTCTGATCATTTTCGTGAGTTCTGAAATTTTCTCCAAAATTTTGCATGCCCCGAAGTTGGGCGCCATGTTCCGTATAACGGTTTCGGGGGGTTGCGTATACTTGAATTTTTCAAAAACCCGCTCGCAATTTTTCCCCTCCGAAGCCCATTCTGCACGAGGAGGTCCCATAACTTGAGAAAATTCACGGACGGCCGATTCTCGTGCCGTCTCCCGAGCGTCCTCACTGGGACGGGCGTCGATATTCCTATTATGAGAAAAACCTTCGCGTGGGGTAATTTCCATAATAGGCGCCGAGCCCTCACCCGCTTTTCGCCAGGGATTTCGGTTTCCGGCGACAGACTCCTCGCGACTGCGGAAACTACCCGGCCTAAAACTCTTATCTTTAATAATTTCTGAGGAATCATGTATTATGCCAAGAAGTTTTTCAAACATTTCAGGCCCATTATCCCCCCCATTCGTCTCGGTCCGTCTCTCCCCTACTTCCGCTTCCCTTTTGGAACGGAGGTCGGGGGAAAACCTTCCACCACCCCTACGTTCCTCCACGTAGGCCTCTTGATCAACAAAATTTTTTTGCCCCAATTTGGAAAAATTTGAGTTTCGCGGAGGTTTCATTGGAAACTCATCTTGTCTCCCCGTAATCTCGCCAGATGTGCGAGATGCCGGCTGAAACCTATATTTTTCGTGAACGACAATCTCTTTTTGAGAATTTCTACCCGACGGGCTATTTCCGAAATCTCGCGGAGACAATTTTTTTTTGTCAAATCCTTTTTTCTACCCTCAGCTCGCCAACAGAGGCTAGTTCCGAAATAACTTTTTTCTTTAAATTTTGGAAAAATCCCGAAGTGGGTTTTTCAGTTTCTAAATCATTGAAAAATCCCAGAGGGTTTTTCTGACAAATTTTTGGGAAATTTCGAAGGGAGATTTACCAGAATTTCCACTCTCTGTGGACTCGCCTCTCGCGATCCCATTTCGTTTATATAAAATTTATTTCCAGAAAACACACTTTCATATTTTCGCGGAGTATTTAAAGTCCTATCTGAATCTAATTTTGGTGTCGAGACTCGAGTTGAATGGCTTTCCGAGCCATTATTGTTTTCAAAAAGAGCCGAACAAATTTGCGATTCATGTCTGTAGCAACGCTCCTCGGACCTAATTGAATTGTAGACGGGCTCATATACCAAGGAAACGTCTTTTGGAAAGCCTGCAAAATCTAACAACTGATTAGACAGATTCGCTGCAAATTCTGTCTGTTTGTCTGTAGGCAAGCGACTCTGGCTAGTCGTGCCTACTGGAGTTCGAAGAATTCAAAGTCGTGTTTGAAACTAGTCGATTTTTTTCGTGGATTCTTCCATAGCCGCAAATACCGAATGCCAGTGGAATTTATATTGGAAAAATTGTTTTTTTCGTCGCCTAACAGAGGTGTTGAATTTCAGACATGAATTTTGGGTTTCGCGAGGAATAACGATGTGCAATGTTATTCCTATAACTACTGTAAAAAAAATGCCGCAAGACCAGCCTGAGAGAACTGGATGTAGGATCACGGTTTTTTTCAAAAACTAGGGTGGATAACGCGTAGTGACTCGCGCCCAACTAGGAATATTTAACTTTAACTCGTTATCCCAAACAAGATGCAGGAAGGTAACCTTTTCGTTGCAGGATTTGTGGAAAGTAGGAGCGCGAATTGTTCCGGGTCCAAAGGGGTGCACTTTGGTGGGGTATTCTCGAGAAATCCCTAATGATGTTTCGACAGGCAAGGATGTTTAATCCCAATAAATATAGACTCGTAGTAACTAACCTGACCCGGGACAAATTAATCTCCAGATTCGTGGGCCCCTTTCATTGACTTGATGCCTGATAGAAAGCGAAGAAGAAAAGATCTAGATGTCTTCTTGCTTCAGCTATTTCCCTGGAATAGCTTCCCAGGAATTGTAGAAAATCGCCGATCTGGAAATTCCTAGATGATAAGATGCGAAGAATATCTTTGAAGAACTCTCTGATGTCCCTTGTATATCAAAATCGCCGATCTGGAAATTCCTAGATGATAAGATGCGAAGAATATCTTTGAAGAACTCTCTGATGTCCCTCGTATACCAAATTGGCCAGGATGAAAATTTCCGTTAAACGTGTAAAGGTGTGGAAATCTTCTTTCTTCCCATAAAATTGCCCTTCGCCGTTGTCAGGCGGAAACTATTCTCTTCTTCTGACACTTCTTCACTTTTTCAGTCAGACCCGAAAAACGAAGCGAAGAAATGAGATTGGTCATTTTATCTTCAAACGTAGAGTCCTCACGATGAGGCACCTTCGTCAGGGTACGCTGTGGAAACGCTCGACCGGTTAACATCTACACGATGTGAATATCGAAGCCAGACTGAAACTCTTCGAATTAAAAATATATGTTTCGGCATCGACTCCGAAAAAAAAACAAAGCTTCTTTGTCTGAATTTTCTCAGCGTCGACCGGTAAAAAATAACGCTGGCTATTGAGAAGGACACCTGCACGTGAACAAGGCGGCGGCGGCTCCGTCAGAACGCCTCCAATACTCAAAACAAACATTCAGACATGGGATTGAAAATTAGCATTTTTAAATCAAAACAAAATCGTGTTTAATTTCGTTGAAAATAATTTCCTTAGCTATGAATATAATTTATACAATATGAACTTTTATCTCGGTCCCGAAATGAAACCGAGAAATCCCCATTTGGAAAAATTATTGAATTTGAAAAAGTTTACGAACATTTAGTCGCACATTTCTCTTTCTAATATCATGAAATTTCTCAACGTGCAAGTGCGTATAACAAAGTTTTTCACAATCTATGTACACCATGTTTCATGTGCCTAGAGCTGCGTAAAAGTTAGAAATTATGTTTTATCGTGTCAAAATGCGATTTTCATAACAATAAATATATATATATATATATATATATGCCAATAATTTGTATATATTTTGATTTTTTGCCTACGCATGGTATAAATTCTCAGGTTATTTGCATGCCCGAAGAGCCTTGTGTTTTTTACATGCACGAATGTAAAATCTCATTAATTACTCCTTACAGATGGCGTACTCGATATTGAAAAAAAATATTTTTTGGAGAATGAGGAGAGAAAGAATGTTATGGCAGATATTTATTTTTTTATATTGTTTATCGATAAAAAAAGTGATTTGAAATTATAAATCAAATGATCGGTAGAAATGATCGTAAGCATAATTATGCGACATAAGTTAAAGGAGTGAAGAGGGCTTGTTGGTATTGACAAACTTCTATTTGAAAAAATTATCCGAACACGATTTTTTAGATAGATCCTATTGCATTGATCGAAAATAGAATGTAAGGATTCGCTCATAATTGTAAGTATTTCATCGTTTTGCATAAAGGGCTATGTTTTGTAAAGGATATCGGAATAAAGGATTGAAAAATTACCTGATAATAATTATGTAATAAATTTTAGGGCAGTTATCCGAAGGATCTCCATGTAGTGGTCTAACCTAACCAAAATGTAATTCATTCAATTAATAATCACTTCTTTGAAGCTGTGACTTGTTTTTTGCTAGAAGCATGAACCCGTCTTAGTAGATGAATCCAACTAGACAGATTGCGAAATATCTAAATACTTTATTTTCCTCAATGGAAATTAGGGCGTGTTTGTTTACCATAGAATTAGCTGCTTTCAATTGATTAAAAAAAAGAAATATTGATGAATTACATGAGCTCAAGAAATATAGCGAGTAGCTAAATAGCTGCTACCTGAGACAAAGGAACAGACCTTAGGAATTAACGATTCGACAGGTGTATGAACTTAAATCTCGTCCGCCATCTTGGAGGCCATCTTGGAGGCCAACAAAAATTCCATGAGCCACCATTTTAATTCAATAAATGTTGACAAAAAATTCATTATCTACGACTCCGAAAACCCCCACATACAAATTTTGAATAGAATCGAACCATAGTCACAAAAATCCTCCGCCAATTTGGTGCCGCCATCTTGAATTTATAAATTTTGACAAAAAAATCATAATCTCCGTCCCCGAAAACCCCCGCATACCAATTTCGAATCGAATCGACCATAATCACAAAAGTTGTCATCTTGAATTTCTGAATCCTGACGAAAAATTCATAATATCCCCCGAAAACCACAACATTCCAATTTTGAATCGATTCATAATCACAAAACTCGCCCGCCACCTTGGAGCTGCCATTTTGGTTTTTTCTCTAACAAAAATCACATAATGCATTGTCATCGGAATTATGAACACCTGCCAAATTTCAGCTCAATTGAATGTCGACAAGTGCTCCAAAAATGGATAACAAATTTTGAACCAGAAAGAATGGCATACGAACGAAGCAAGTTAAATATAAGCTTGTAAAAATATAAACGTGATTAAAATATTATGAAATGAACGTATTGAATTTATCTTTCTTCGAATTGAATTAACAATTTTTCATGTTGACGCTCATGGAAAATCAAAACGACTGTATATTGATTCATCAATTTATTTAATTAAAAAAATTTTGAGAATATATAAATTAAAACTAAACAATGAGCATTTTCCTCATTAAATCACTTTTTTGAGCCACTTAGACAATTATTTCATCGGGTTTTCTACTATTAAGAATGTCCTTGTTGCATTACATCAGTAAGAAACATTGTAAAATTTCTTGGGATAATTGATTTCTTAGACGATTTTTTATAAATTTTAATGTCGAAAACTTCTCTCACAAGACATTTGAGTGAAGGAAAGAGTTGAAAGATATTTATAAGCTATAAAAGGTGAAGTTTCGAAAAAAAGACACCAGAGGGAGTATCCCTTATTTTGAATTCCCAATAATGAGGGATCAGATTGGAATTTTCAAAGCTGTATTCCAAATTTCATAAGTGGATATAACAATCACATTGAATGTCATCAGCAAGCACCATAACAGTTTGAATACATTTTCACTCCGAAAAAAGTTATTCGATTCGATTCAGCTTATATTGATTGGTGGATGACGTCATTATATTTGGATAATATTCTTCCGCAGAACTCAAACTTTAATTTTTTTCATAATCAATGGAAACAGGAGAAGGGTCTATATTTTTTTCTATGTTCGCATACATGTGAGAATATTGTTTCCAAATACGTAGGGTCAAATGACGTAGTTGGTGTCATGTTCTCGATATCGACGAACTCCTCCAAGGTACGATATTCAAACATTAACTTCATCTTTATTAGTCACCACATGTTGATAAAGATTGCACCAGTGAGTTTGTACAAATTATAATTATCAAATACACATTTTTTTCAGTGTATAATAGCTCTTTGGGATTTTCGTTTCACTCTCAGATCTGACAACAAAACTGGTTCCCTTTAGTCGTCTGTCTAAAAGTGGACGAAAAATAAAATGCTTGCCCAAAACGTTCTTGACTACATCAAGTGAAAATACATTTCAGATAAAGACTTCAAATGAACATCTCTGAATGATGAAACTGAATATATGCAAGCCCCAATTCGGACTTCCTGAATCTTTTCAATCAATAATTCCTGCAAATCTCTGATAGCGACTATTATATATATTTGAATCATAATTCTGAATGTATGCAACCCTATACATGGACGTTCTGAAAGAGAATTGCATACACCTGTCGAATCGTTAATTCCTAAGGTCTGTTCCTTTGTCTCAGGTAGCAGCTATTTAGCTTCTCGCTATATTTCTTGAGCTCATGTAATTAATCAATATTTCTTTTTTTTAATCAATTGAAAGCAGCTAATTCTATGGTAAACAAACACGCCCTAATTTCCATTGAGGAAAATAAAGTATTTAGATATTTCGCAATCTGTCTAGTTGGATTCATCTACTAAGACGGGTTCATGCTTCTAGCAAAAAACAAGTCACAGCTTCAAAGAAGTGATTATTAATTGAATGAATTACATTTTGGTTAGGTTAGACCACTACATGGAGATCCTTCGGATAACTGCCCTAAAATTTATTACATAATTATTATCAGGTAATTTTTCAATCCTTTATTCCGATATCCTGTACAAAACATAGCCCTTTATGCAAAACGATGAAATACTTACAATTATGAGCGAATCCTTACATTCTATTTTCGATCAATGCAATAGGATCTATCTAAAAAATCGTGTTCGGATAATTTTTTCAAATAGAAGTTTGTCAATACCAACAAGCCCTCTTCACTCCTTTAACTTATGTCGAATAATTATGCTTACGATCATTTCTACCGATCATTTGATTTATAATTTCAAATCACTTTTTTTATCGATAAACAATATAAAAAATAAATATCTGCCATAACATTCTTTCTCTCCTCATTCTCCAAAAAATATTTTTTTTCAATATCGAGTACGCCATCTAGTAAGGAGTAATTATATGAGATTTTACATTCGTGCATGTAAAAAACACAAGGCTCTTCGGGCATGCAAATAACCTGAGAATTTATACCATGCGTAGGCAAAAAATCAAAATGTATACAATTGGTATATTTCATAAATTAATTTGCATTCGAAAGGTACCTCGTATGTATATATATATATATATATATATAATATATATATATATATATATATATATATATATATATATATATATATATATATATATATATATATATATATATATATATATATATATATATATATATATATATATATATATATATATATATATATATATATATATATATAATATTATATATATATATATATATATATTTATATAGATAGATAGTTTCTTGACTACGTTATGTAAAAAAAAATACATTTGTAGCAAGTCAAAACAATAATGTTTGAGCTATACAAACAGATGAACAACAAACAAACATTTCAGATAGATTACAAGTAGAAAAAATGTGAATTCAAATAAATGATTGACAAAATAGGTATAAAACAAACATTTCATTTACTCGAACACAAATATATAACAAATTAAAATTGAATCAATAAAGTAACAACTTAAATTTTAAATTGGTGTGGCCAGATACTCGTTGACACTAAAAAAACAATGTGTTGTTAAGAGAATTTCGGTAAACCTCTTGAAACTACATATAGGTAGATCTTCAGCAGTGGGTGGCAATACATTATAGATATTAACATTGAGTGTATTGATCGAGGATTTGTGTAGTTTCAGCCTGCGTGGTCTTAAGAGATTAGCACCTCTAGTGTTATGTTCATGAACCTGTGAATTGGTCAGATGTTCGTTTTTGTGGGTATGGATTTCCAATAGAGATTGATAGATAAAGATAGAAGGTATCGTCATTATGTTTAGTTTTTCGAAAAGGTATCTCTGAAACCTGCATTTGAAATTATTCTAATAGCTCGCTTTTGTAGTAAGAATATTTTCTCAGCACTGGGCAGTTTCCCCAAAGTAAAGTTCCGTAGCTAGCATGGGAATGAAAAAAGCATAATATGCTGATAAAAGAGTGTTCAAGCTGACAAAATTCTTCAATTGCCTGAGTAAAAATAGATATTTATAAAATTTCGAGCCTAATTCTTCAATGTGATGTGACCAATTCAGAGTGTCGTCTAGGGTGCTGCCTAGTAGTTTGACAGTTTCACCTTCAGCTATGTTATTATTTGTAGAGAATGTGATAGTTTGAGTTTTATCTTCATTTAGTTTCAGAAGGTTGGCATTGAACCATTTCTCAGCCTGATTCACCACAGTTTTCATTGTGGCAAGCAAGTTCTCATAGTTTTGGTTAGTACACAGGAGAGTTGAATCATCGGCATAGATTACGCATTTATATGGTAATAAGTGAAAGAAGAAGTCATTTATATAGATGATGAACAACAGAGGTCCCAAAACAGAGCCCTGTGGTACTCCAGATTCGATTGGCAGAAGATCCGAGGTTCTATTTTCGCCAAGATCAACGCATTGTTTACGATTGTTCAAGTAAGAGCTGAAGAGGGAAAGTGCAACTCCTCTGATTCCGTATTCATTCAGTTTCATTAGTATATTGTGGTGAGAAACACAGTCAAACGCTTTGCTCAGATCGCGCAATGTGGCTGAGCTATGCTGTTTTTGTTCAAAACCATCAACTATGCTCTTGACCACACGAATAACAGCTTGTATAGTAGAACAAGATTTTCTAAAACCATATTGATCCGTGTTAAGGAGATTATTGACTTCAAAGTGGAGATATAGTCTTTTTTTAAGAATAATTTCAAAAAATTTGCCAAATATAGGGACGATGGAGATAGGTCGATGATTTTCAAGGAGGTTTATATCGCCCTTTTTGAAAACTGGAATGACCTTACTAATTTTAAATTTATCTGGGAAAGTACCCTCTCTTATGCAAGCATTGAAAAGACATGTGAGTGGTTCGATCAAATAAGAACTTGTTTCTTTCATTATTCTACTATTAAGGGTATAGACATCAAAACAATTGGAATTTTTCAACTCACTGATGGCATTGAAGACTTCAGAGGTGGTCACAGGTTCAAAGAAGAAGGATCCTGCTGAAGAAGGTTTAAGACTAGCATCGAGTGATGTCTAATTATAATTTCTGCTATAGTGGTAAAAAAAGTATTAAATTCATGAGGAGTGATATCATCACAGGTTTTACGAGAGTTATTTTTATTTTTTTCAAAGTTGATGAGTTTCCAGCTATCTCTGACTTTATTATCTGAGTTACTAATGAATTTATCAAAAGCAGACCTTTTCGATTCCAAGATAGCTTTTTGATATTCATTGTTAACATATTTAAAAACTTGTTTATGATTAGGATCGTTAGTCACGTCATAGATTGTTTTTATGGAATGATTTTATATATATATATATTTATATATATATATAAATATATATATATATATATATATATGAGTGTATAATGCCATTTTATAACGAATTACAGTAATTAAAAAACTGAATTTTTCTTTGAAAACATGTTTTGTTCTTTGTAAAACTCGAAAAAATTGTGGGTAGCGTCGCCCGCCTAATTTCAGGTGTCCTACTCAGAGGTGAACTTTGGCAATTGCCAAATGCAATCAACATCAACATTTGAATAAGGTAGAATATTGAACTGTATGGTAAATGTGTACATTGCAGGATGCCTGAGATAGATATTCAATTTCAAAGTGAAGAAAACATCTAACCTTGTTGTATCCAACCTGATGATAAAGTCAGGACAAGTTGACTCTATACTCTGCTTTGAGTCACTTATCATAATTATCACAGTCACTGGTAAGACACAAACTACACAAACACCATTGAAAAGGGAATCATTCGCAATTGCATATTGTTTTGAAAAATCACGGCCATTGTAATAATTCAGACATCAGGTGAACACTGAACACTGTTGCCAAGCAAGATTCTCGCATGCACGCTTTATGGAAAAAAGTTTGTAAGATTCTACTAGTGTTTTCTGATTGCTTGGTGAATAAAAGATCGAAATCAGCAACCGATCAGAAAACAGTAGGTACGCGATGTGCAGGAGAATTAATTTGAACATTATTGCTGGCTCTTGAAACTGAACACCGAGCTGTTTCGTGCGTATTTTGAAGAGTAGAAGACAAGATGAATCACCCGTCGCATTCATGAATAAAGTAGTAAATCTTAATTCTGGTTGGATTCCGGAGTCGCCAATCACTGTGCTGGTGTTCACTAGATATCTAGTACGGAAACGCCCGCACAGTGATTGGCAACTCCAACCAGAAAGTAAATTTACTACTTCATTCTTACAAATTATTTGAGATCTGGTCCAAAGATGAATATGACGTGTTTGTTTATAACATTCGATAGTCATCCATTAGATGAAATAAAACGTTTAGTGTGTGCTCCAGTCGAAAAAAGTATTTTCTGTTAGATATCACAACATATATCTTCATTTTCATCGAAGATCTTTCAGTTATAAAAAACCAGTGGAGAATGTATACGTTTTCAACATGAATACCTCCCGAAAGGATCAAAGATAGTGACTTTAGTTGATTTATCCGTCGTAGACTATTCCATATCTGGAAAGAATACCTTGTTCATACTCCCAAACAAATCATCGCTTTGAATTCAATTCATTTCGATGAAAAAAAATAAAAATAAACGAAGCACTTTGATATCTGAATCTTCATCGGTGTACTCTGTTTCTCACTTTTTTCTCTTTCCAGATTCTTCAGCTGCAGATGAACGATTACAGATACCACTACATGTTCACAACATACGTAAGTTAAATTTATAATGTTTATACTGGTATATGTGAATTGGGTGGATGAATTGTATTTTTCTGAAACACCTAGAAAACAGATTTTGCCAAACAAAGTGAAACTGAATTATTGCCCTTGTTCATTGAAATGAAAAACGACCTTTGTGAGAATATAACAACAACATAACGTTTTTTTTGCAATGACTGATAAAATTAAGTGAAACCATTTTTCAATAAATTATGACTGCAGTTAGAAATCTGAATATTTCTGATCATGTTTTTTGAACAAATTCTACCATTCTCCCGATCAACTGTGACCTTTCCATGCAGAATATATCATAAGTAAAAAACAGTAAAAGTGTAATCAAATTGTTGATTTTCAAACAAATTCCACAAAAAATTTGCTATTATTTGAAATTTTCATATCTGAAATCTCACAGATAATCAAAAACATATTTATCAAGTGCTGCTTCTTACAATTTGAAAATTACTGGAGAAATATACACTCAGTTGAAATATAACCTACCACCTGAATCAGATGAAGTGTAATATACCTGAGCGGGGAAAATGTTTGAGTAACAGATATTATATTCTTGAAGAATAATGATCTAGCAAACACGTTACATCACTTGGCAGTTTCGCGAAGTCTCAAATTGCACATTGAAAGATATCTCCAATGTGATTACGCAAATATATTCATTTTGCGACATTGCTTTGTTAACAAAAATTTGAAAATGCAGTGATAATAATTTGAGGATATTGATAAATAACCACAATGCCATCTCCATAGAAAGTGGTAAATTTCTAGTCTCGAGCAACATCGCAACGAAGTCTATTTGAGAACATCACATTGTTAATATGAATTGGATGATATTTCAATTTCTTTTTGAGTGTGTCACTTTATATTCGCAATGTGGCTGTTTATTCTCGTGAATGTGGTAGTAATTCTTTGCACAGTTTGGCCTGGCTGTCGATTCTATTTCGATCTCTCTCAGAGGGCAGGTGTACTCTGACTTGACGGGTGACGGTCACAGGTCGCTGATCTTTACTCTTTAGAGTCTTCAGGTACCAGTGTTGTTGGAGCAATGCAGTGAGTAGTGAGTGATTGTATGAAGTTTTACATCATTTTATTCTAAATATTGATAATTAACGGTAATATACGAACTATTAAACAATTAATTATATTACAGTTTCATCCAGCCAGATGGTTGGTTGGTTGGTTTAAGGCTGACGAGCCAGAGACAGGGTTGGCACTTAGCTTCCCTTGACACTGCGACCACTTGACTCTGTCGTCAGTGGTTCCTCATTCAAACAGGTTTGTGCCTTCAATTAGGTTTAGAAGCCTGTTGATAAGGTTCTTCGGATTCATGCCCGTTTCCGGGCCGATTCCTCCAAAGATTCTGTGTCGCCCACTACTTAGGGCGTCACAGTCGAAGATTGAAAGACAAGAGTTAGACCCGAGGCCTCCTCTTGTTTCTTGATGACAAGCCATTCTTCAGTATCTATCCCCATGTCCTGGGTTTTGATGAGCTGAAGAATCTTTTGAGTTTCCATTTTACCAAATGGCTTTGGAATCCACTCTTTTTCCCGGGAGTTTCTCAGTAGGTGTTCGACCATCTGCTGATCCCTCCTCGGTTGGGTTTACGGTTTCTGGTGCCGAGTGTGATTCAACTGGAATCTCCTCGACTTCCATACCCGCTATCGGTGTTGGGTCTTCTTCAACTGGAAGTTCCCCAGGGTTGTTTGTGTAGGGGAAGGGGTCGTCCACACCTGCGGTGCCCCCTGCGCAGGTGTAAGGCAGATTACTCTGGGAGGTCGCCATGTATCCCAGAGGCTCCGTTTTTTTTTATACCTGACTGGCTCAGGTATCATCCATCCTTCGGCACGGGTCGCTTGACGCCTTGGATTAAGCCATGTTGTGGTGGCATTTGGTTTGAGATTGACTTAGAGATCCGCAGGTTTTGACCATTTCTGGTCATTCCCACTGGATTTTCCTTGTCAACCCCGTTATCCAGCGATACCACTTGGAGGTAGCCACCTAAGTTTCCGCAACCCATCTTCATCTCTCGTAGGAGGTGAACATGTGTTGACGCAAACTACTCGCCCATCCAGCCAGAGGTAAGTTACCTATTCCATTATACATAGTCGTTAATAAGGTTCACAAGTAGGTTTGTTTTTGGTCAGGAGTGATATAGAATGACGTGTAGTTTTCATATTATGAATGTTGGAATAATGAGAAAAATGATAGAATTTTCAAGTATTGAATAGCATCATGATTTCAGTTTTTCTTCTTGCGTATCTGTGACAGAATAGAGAAAATCAATAGACTTCCTGTATCTCATCATGAAGTATATAGATATTTCTCAAAATTCAACTCCTGGCTCCTTTTAAAAAATCTAGAAATTCATGCTGTAATGTATTTTATTTTATCTCGGTGGGTTCATTTCACACGTGGGTATATGAAATCACTTGAATCTAAATTTTAGAGTTATGCGTGCAGGATGTTCGTTATTTTGATCTATCATTGTGAAGCCTCCATGACGAGAACGATTATCGAACTTATTTTGGACGATAACCTCCCACAACAACAAAAAATCAGTAGAATCAATCTAAAAAATCTATGAAGTGAAGAAGGCCAACAAAGTTTCTCATCAGTCATGAGAAGCTATATCTACCCTCAAACTCTAAATATTCGATGGATACAAATAATATTTACCAAGGTTTTGAGAACGGCTATGAATAAAGTTTTTTTTCGGAGGTGGAGGAAATCTATGACGGGCAGAATGTGGGACTCCCTGACACACGTTTACCCACTGAAACCTCCACCCTATAGGCTCTTCAGGCTGTAGCCACGGCACTTGAGCCCTCTGGCCCATTGTATCTTACCTGGTAGGACTTTTTTTACCATGACGTATCCATGTTTCCCGATTGAGTCCCGCTTCGAGTTTCCTCCTAGCGTTTGCATGTACCGCCGTGGCTACCTCGCGGTGATGGAGGTCCAACTGAGCGGTCCCTGTCGTTTGTTTAGCATCCTAAAAAGTCCATTTTCGATCTAGGAGAACGCTTGGAATCATAACCTCTTTAGTGTCCTGAAAGAAACCGAGAGGGCCAAGAGTTGTCCTCATTTCCTTTCGGTGTTTCGTCTCGTGGTTATTTGTAGCCCCGAGTGAGTGAGGGGGAAGGAGTTGGTCCGGCCTTGTGGTGCCCCCTGCACAGGGCTGAGGCTGATTAATCCGAGATTTCACCATGTTTCTCGGAGGCTCCGTTGCGGCACCGTTTGTTTTTGTTTTAAGACCCCGGTGTCATACATCCATCGCCACGGCGCTCACAGTTTGGATTCAGGTCTGTTTGCCAGAGCCTGGTTAGTCAAGTCGTGACCGCCCGCAACCTATACGAATGTCCACTTAACGTCCCATTCGCTGCCTGGCCACGGCCCGTTCACCCCATACCACGTGGAGGTAAGGTTGGACTTCATGGAGCTATTCATAAAGGTACTGACAAAGGGAATATCACTTCACGAGGAAAATAGGAGGAAGTCAGTGAACACAGTAATTTATCCGGCCCAGACTAGTAATATGCTCCCTTCTACTCTTATATATTTTCTAGATTGATTATATTGATTTATCTAGGTTGTGAAAGATTATTGACCTATAGAAGCTCGAAAAATCATTGTACATTTATGATATGCATATTAAAATTTAGATATGAATAATCACATCGCTAGAGTATCGTAGAATCAACCTCAATTCATAAAAGCCCTATCATAGAGATGTGGGTACATTGATATCTCGGAAGAGAGTCCAGTTTTTTTTTGCGGAAACCAGAAACCAACCGGAAAGAGGAAAAGTTTTTATCAATACGATGTGTCTATGAAATCACCCCCTCCTAACCTCAGCAAACTCCTCTACCTCTGTTTTTCTATTGAAGATAAAAATGTTCCTTTTAATATTGTACTTATTTGAAAGTTATTGATTTGTTCATAGCAATCAATCAATCAATCAATATACTTTATTGTCATGAAGAACGTACATTCTTGTGGACAGAGCACTAACTTATGTTATTAAAAATGTAATGAGCTACAACTAGGTCAATTACATATATGAGATAAATAAACAAATACAATAGTAAACATGTAAAATATGTAAAATAAAATAATAGGGTTTTTTGTCATATATGCTAATTGATGTTATAATCCAAGGCAGTACAAATATAATAAATTAAAATCAGCATAAAATTCTTCCAAGGTATAGTAGGGTCGGCTACATAGCAAGAAGTGAACAGCCTTTTTGAATTTATCCACAGTGTTAATCTCTCTAATGTAATCAGGTAAGTGATTGTACATCTTGCAGCTATTGTAAATAATGGAGTCCTTTACTAAAGTTGAGTTTGGTCTGTCTAAGTTGATACTGTTTTCCTTGCGTGTAGGATAACGGTTAACCATACTGAATTTATTTACGTGTTTTTTGATTAGACAAACTGTCTTCGCAATGAAAATGGCAATAACAGTATGCAACTTATGTAGGACAAAAAGTCGTTTGCAAGGGTCCCGTGCCTTTGCTTCAGAAATATATCTAATTGCTCTTTTTTGTGAAGTCAAGATGTTTTGCATGATATTATCATTGCAAACACCCCAAAACGGTGTGCCGTATCTCAGATGGGACTCAATCAATGCGTGGTATACTGTTTTTGCTGCTGAAGACCCTAGTTCATATGACCAACAAATGTTTCTTCCCAGCTATTTTTGATAACTTGCATAGCGAAGCATTATATACAGAATGAAACACTTGAATACCTACTTTCAATAAACTTGATTGTATTTCACATTAAAGTGCTTCACACGAAAATTTAAAGACAAAAAGTTCCTGATATACAACGACCGTCAGATTTTTCAACACAAATGGGGAAAAAGTGTATTTTTACTTTCTCAGAATATTATTTTACTTATGTAAGTGCCTGCATCTCATCGAATTCAAAACACAAAAAATGAGATTTTGTCACCACTAATTCAATTTTTATGTTGATAGTTGGGTAGTACTCAATTTAATCTGGATGTTCCGATAATACTCAATAATAAGTCATATTTTACTTCACAATTCCCTGAAATACACAGGGTTATATGATAAATAGATGTAAAACATCAATTAAAATTTGTTTTAGTGATAGGATGCTGTGATTTCATATTTGGGGAATTTTATTTCGATTATAAGTCACTTCTTTGAATAACTTTTTCGTGTATTTTGAAAAAATACTTTACTTTACTCCTGAGCTATGTATCAAATTTTCCACCTTCCTCGTATATGGAAGACAATTGAAGTTTGAATAGTGCATTTCGAGTTTGAGAAAATGCGGACTCTATCATAAAGAGGACAAGTTTTCATTAGCTTCTGAGGTAAAACAACTAAGAAAGCGGTTAAAAACAAATCAATTTAAGTAAATCAAAACCTCAAGGATTTTTCATTTTTCATATTGATTACTTTCAATGTTGTCAACTTGTCCATTATCAAATAGGAAAGAATCACCTGCTGGGATCATCCTTTCAAACATCCCCATTTCCAATTTTATTTCTCTACATTTCTCTTCTTGTGTTCTGTTATGGATTCATTGCAATGGTGTAGTATATTTAGATTGTATTTGTTCTTTATTAACATTCATAGTTATTCCCTTGTGTTGGTGAAAAACAGTTTGGACTATGAATATTGATTCTTCCAATTGAGTTCGAATATCCTCTATAGAAAAAAGTATTTATTGGGCTAGGTTTCATCTATACACTGATTTTGGATGTTCTGGTTCGTCTATAAATATAATAAAGTTTTCACACAATCTTCATATAGTTTCACTATTTTCCCTAGGAAGAATAATGTATATATTTCATTCAAAAATTTAACCAAATACCTTCAGACAATATATTCCTTATTTTCAGAAAAAAATGCCCAAACAATTCAGTGAACCCAGTTCTAGACATAAGGATCGTCGTAGACAGCATTCATTGGAGGCCTCTTCGAAAAAAGTGGATGTTAATGTGATTTTTTTGTGGATGATGTTTGTTTTCTTCAGTTGAGATTCAATTCTTATTTATTATATGGATGTTTCATTGCTATCATAGCCATCGAAAATATGTTATTTTTTTTGTGAATGATTTTTGTTTTTCTAGTTCAGATTTAATTGTTATTTATTATATGGATGTTTCATTATTATCTTAGTCATCAAATCTGTTAACAGGCTCCGAAAATCAATGTTTAAAATTATATAGGTATCATTGATGTTTCCAGAACGAGTTTATTGCTCATTTGTGAATTATACGTAGTATTTGTGCTGTGTGCCTTTCAAATATGTCTTATGTTTGGTACGTGACGTATTCATGAAAGCAGAAAGCTCAGCTATGGCTCTGGGTTTCATTAATTAGCCATCAGTGGTCCATTAGTTGAATGATAAAGTCCCAAAATGGAATCTGATGTACAGTGGTTCCAAATTGTTTGTACAAATTTCTCCTCACTATTTAAATGATATTTCATATGGGAACCCATGCCCGAATCTCAATGATACAAGGTATTCAAAATGAGAAAAAATTAAAAAAATCCTTCATATTATCGTATTTTTCGAAATGTCTCCATGATAACCGTGATATAGCTCAAAAATATGCTCATATTATAACCGTAACTTAGCTCAAAAATATGCTCATATTGATGAATGAACTATGTATTTATTGACACTTTTCCCAGTGGCACACGACAGGGCGTTTGTCACAAAACACAAAAATTATTTTAGTATTTATCAATCAATTTCACACATATAATCCTAAAATATTATTAAATTTAATTGTATTGTTATGAAGATAAGTAATTAAACATTTATAGGTTCATACTTAATTATCATGAGAACGATGCAAATGAATTGAGTAAACCTGAAGATTCTATGTGTGAAATTGATTGATAAATACGATTTTTTTTTTTGAGATTTGGCCATCAGCAAAGAAAATTGTATTGTTATGAAGATAATTAATTAAACATTTATAGGTTTATACTTAATTATCATGAGAACGATGCAAATGAATCTGAACCTGAAGATTCTATGTGTGAAATTGATTGGTAAATACGATTTTTTTTTTGAGATTTGGCCATCAGCAAAAAAAATGCGGAGAAAAGGAAAATTCAAGACAATCCCTGGAAGAAGTGGTTATTGAGTTCATTCATGAATGAGCATGTTCCTGCGAGCTATGCGAATGTTTCAAATATGAAGTGATATTGGAAAATATAAGTGACAATTATATTATTTGTCTTATAAGACTTTCGGACATGGGTTCCTATATCAAATATTATTTATTCAATGAGTAGAATATCCTGTAGAGTTTTGAAAATATACTGTGCCGAAGGGACCACTCAATATTTCATAGTATACCAAAAGTAACGTTTATTCAGTTCATAGTTGAATCTAATATGGAAGTTGGTAAATGTGCGGTGAAAAAAGAAATGCAACTGAAATGCAAAGAAACCTTCCCCGAAAAAGCTGAATGTGTATATTGATAGGACCACTGAATGGAATATTTCAATAATAACACAGAAATGATACCTTGATGAATTCATAATTAATTCCTATTAAATTAGTAAAATTTCTCTTGTGTGGTGAAAAAGGTAATGGAATAAGGAAGTCTCGAAGAAACCCCCTATGAAACGACCCAATGTGGTTATTAAAAAGATATTCATTGACTCACAACTCCCACAAAAGTGACTATGGATGGGTGTTTTCAGGGTCTATTTTATCAACACCCAATTTGAACAACATAGTGATTTGGAATGCGTACTTGATGTCACGGACATTTTGCTACAAATGCGAGCGGGAACCGATATTTCTGGTATATCGCATGGGAGCTTCTAGTCGCAAAGATACTTCCATAGTACTCCACAGTTACTTCCCATTGTTTGCTGGGGATCTACTAATCTGATTCCAAATATATTTTTCCGTTTTCCCGAAATATATGACATTGATCTGGTTTGCCTGAAAACCGCTTCCTACGTTATACACTAAAACTTGATTTGTTGAAAATATAAACAGGATGTTCATAAAATCAGATGTGGAATCATCTGCGACTGAAAGATAAACTTTTGTCACTATCTTCCATCGTCAAGATAACCTCTTGTGGAGTATTCATGTTGAAAAGGGAAACATTCTCAATTGAATATTGATAGAAAGATTTTTCTGTAAATTGAAAAATCCACGATTAAAATGAAATTATTTTTTTGAATTCTAAAGAGATTTTTCACAGAAAAATCTTTCTATCAATATTCAATTGAGAATGTTTCCCTTTTCAACACTAAAACTATTTCCAACATCAAAATATTAACGGTCAGGATGGTTGTATGAGAACTCGAAACTGTAAACGATCGGGAGAATACGTACAGGTCTTTCTGAATTTATTACGCAATGATTTTGATCAGGTATTACCTGATACCGAAAATGTTTCCTGCACTTGTGCCCCAATAATTAGTTTCGCTTGTTTTGCTTCAATATCTATATTGGTTATATTTGTGTTAACAGAATCATATGATAATATTTGATTCGTATATCTCGTCGATACAGGATAAGTGTCACAAATTCATTCTCTTTATATATCCCTTCCTACTCCTTCAATCACTTCACCAACTATCTATCTAGGATATGAAAATCTATGATCTCTCATTCTAACCGATTGCCCCACTAAAGAAGTCTGATCTGCATTTTCGTTATGTTGTTTTTTTTTTATTATAACTCTTTTCTCCATCGTCAGTTCCATTAGATCGAGCCTCAATATTATTAATTGAGCTGTATATTCTTTATGGAAGAGGGCATGGTATTTCTACAAATGATCAAAAATGTATTTATAGATCAAGAAAAATCAACTTTTCTCAATTCTTTTGAACTTTGTAGAAGTGGAGGTCTTTACATTATGTGATTACAAAAACCACATTTGACCATGGTACACATGCAAAAAATCTATATGAATTTGATTTGCTATAGATTAATGATTTAAAGGTACCTACGGTGGATTTGGTTTGACTTGAAAATATTTTTTACATAAATTTACAATATCTGAATTGAAAAATGGCCAACAAACATAGGATCTAGCAGAAGCCTTCATTTTCAAAATACTCACATGAGTTTTGTGTGATAACTCCACAAGCTTTGTCCACGAGAACTTTTTCTTCTGACAATAAAGTATATCTTTATTGATTGATTCAATGATATTCCACTTTCGCTATTCAGTTCATTTCTTCTATTGGAATTGGGTTAGCAAATTATATTTGGATACTTTGTGAATATAGCGGCACGGCCTTTTTTTGTTCATTATTGAATAATAATCATACTCCATATTCAACATTCATAATCAATCCTATAGTTTTTTTGGTGAGTCTTCATCGGCAATTATTATTTCACTTACTCTCCGTTTATACTCATTAACCCACTTCATGAATCGCATTGAGAATTGAATTTTTGTTTGTGGAATACTTCATGTCATCACCATGCTACAGACACGTTCCACGTCTTATTTTTCAATATAAAAAACATTACCCAATCCATGGTTATATTACAAATATCTGCAGCATGGACCACTCTCTAGGAGAAAACAACCGAAGGAAATATTGTTTTGCCTGGAAATCAGAAGACACGTAAGATATTGTAGTCCTTGTTCATGATCAACTTATCACTTCCAACCTTCCATTGAATTTTTGTCCATTTATTTCCTTAGTTTGTGATTTTCCTGTGAGTGAAAATTGCAGGTACACAAAACATTGGTCCATTACGAGCCGCATTTCCATTTCAATTATTCCATCATTCCTTTTAATTCAATCGATGTATTCAATACCAAGGGTGACTAGGCATTTCAATTATCATCAAAATTGCCAGTAGCTATTCTTCATGCATTTAATTTCATTTGGGATCAACCTTGAAATTAATACCTAGGATTTCAGCATCTCATTTTCTGTGCCAAGTTAGCGTTTGCCTTTATTCACCCCATTTGAATTTGACGAAAAGGAATTATTCTCAATTCGATTTGGGTTTGATTCACCTATCCAAAGTGATTCAAAATAGTATTTGCATGTCTTCCTCTATTTCTTGAATCTCAAAAAATTCACTTCAATCAGAAAAACTAAAATCAAAATAATCACGTTATAAAATTTCACGCAGCTTATCAGACTCTATTCACCAAAAATCAACTGTAGATATCACGGAATTTCTATCATACATCGATATTTGACGCCATTATTCACACCAATGATCATCCGAACTATATCGAGAAATGTAATTATATTGATTTGTTGAAAATGCAAATTTTCAATTTCAGATTTTTTCTTTTGAGTTAGGGTCTTTTCAGAATATCTATCAGATGTAGTTCAATGTCCAGCGTGGCTTTAGCCGGGGAAGTAGTTGTTTTCTGTTAGAAATTCACAAAAAACAACTTCATTTTTATCGTGGATTTTTCAATTCACAGAAAAATCTTTTTATCAATATCCAATTGAGAATGTTTTCCCTTTTCAACATGTAATTATATTCTTTCATCTCAAAAAGGAAAAGCTTTGGGTCTGGTTCAACATTTACCAAAGACTAGCGTCTATTATAAAATTACTTGTTGAAAAATTCAAGAATATCAGATTGATAGCAACAGATCACTTGTCTGCCATTGGAAATGTTCCAAAATTGAATTTTGGTAATTGTTCTTGCTTCACATGATGGATATATCTCATGATAATTTGGAGGCATTGATAAATTTGAAGCCACCAGTAAATCAGTGGGGTTCTGTCAAAGTACAGATGATCCCAGGATCAGATATTACAATTGCTGCTAGTTTCGAACTTCATCATAATTTGACTGCATTACCAACGCATCAGCCATTGATAATATTTTTTACACGAACTTCATATGATTTTAGAGAATATGAATCATTCACGTAAAATAAATCCGAATAAAATTTCCAAAACTCACTCCGCCTTCCATCCTTCACTTCACATCTGGTTCAAACAAATGATGTCAAATGCCCATTCTGCAACTCGGATCACCTCTTGAATAAATGCCCTCAGTTTCTGAAGATATCTGCCAATGAACGCTACTAGATGATCGAAGGCACAATTTTAGCATTATTCGTTTGGGCAATTAACATTTTGTAAAAAATATAAAAGCAAAATTAAATGTCACAAAACAATTAGTCATTTTAAATATTATTACATTTTGATCAACCTAGTGATTGAACTTTTTCTTCTGTTGGCAACTCAGCTCAAAGTGCTTCAAGTTTCTCATCGATTCCATTATTATGTACTGCAATTTTATTCATTTTCTTCCAGTGTCTTTTTCTCAACTGCACAGATATGAGTACCAGTTGAATGCAGAACCTACCAAAAATTCATATGTCTTACAAATTATGGAAGCATCTGCAAGGAATTTACACCTGTGCATTACCAACTCGACTATCGATATCATTAGTCCCAAGTGAATTCAAACGTTAGCTAACCATGGTAATGTAACCCTCTCCATTCATCTTGGCAAGGCACTGTCCTAGCCGATACCATAGTAATACCCAGTATCTGCGAACATTTATCAATTACTTTCATCTCACCTGGTAGATGGTCTCATATTTCAAATATTTATCGAGCAGATCATGGCTTCCGCATTCCTGGTTCTATCGAATTATTATTGGGAGCTGAAGTTTCATCACGAATATTACTTGATGATCAAATTTCCGAATATATTCTAAATATTGTTTCCGGGCACATATTAACTGATACAATCAACAACCCTATTATGTCTACTCTCACTTCTCTTTTCTGCATGAATTAAAAATACAATGAAACATTTTTCTGAAGTCGAGCAGGTACGTGAAAAATTATTCTCCGATGCTGTAACTAGCCCCTATGGGTCGATATGTCTCCTTGTCAAAGAATCATATTCCACTTTTCCTGACAGCCGTTCTCTAGCTTTTCGGAGATTCATTTTCCTTGAGAGACAACTCTCGAAACAAACCTTTCTGTACGCCCAATACCCGTATTTGGATCTCAATTACATGGAAAAATCTAATGATATTTCATTCCCCATCACTATATTCTCAATCCTAGTAGTAGATCCACTAAAGTCGAGGTTATTTCCAACGGATCCACAAAATGATCCAATTGAACCTCATCGAATCTTCATCAATAGATAGTCCTCGAACTTCAGAAGAACAACCATATCACCGTATTTTAGACTCCACCCCTCTGCTTCTACCACCGATGTCAATATTTCGTCAAATCCTTGTATTCCCTGATCTAGTGACTACCAAAGGATCCTTTTTCGTCTTAGCACAGATTCGCCTTTTCAAGACTATCGTCTCAACATCATTACTTATTCAGTAGGTCCTAGCCCTCTTCTCCTAAATCGTACTATTTCACAATGAGCTGTTGATGAGGGTGCTGCTCATCCACATGCAGCCCATAATTCCCATCGAAAACATCTGTACAGGCGCCTCATCTTGCGGAAATAGTCTCTATCCCCAATCTCAATTCATCTCTCTTATTGAAAATTCTTGGTATGTAATTGAAAAAAATGGATATAAGATTCCATAACCTCAAGATGAATGCGTTAACCTAGAAAGTGATACACAAAACATAACTTCTCAATACCCTGCAAGAGTACAAAATGAAAAAAGACAAAAGATGATAAGTACATTTATTGAAATATTTTTTTTACCCATGAAGGTAGTGCTTGGATGATTTAGGTGAGGATATCAGTTGTTCGTGAAACTGTGGCATTTGTATTTTATTTGACGAATTCAATGTGTGTGCCAGACTTTTTTTCAATATCAACAGGAGTTTGTATTATCATCTGGAGTTGAATCTATAGTTCTGAACATGTATTATTTTTGTTCACTATTACATTACATGACTTTTGGTCATTTCAGCTTTAACAACTAAATAAAATGATTTTAGAACGTTTGCGATTCAAAATAGTTTCAACTGCTGAAACCATTCCGTTGTAGATTGCAGGAGGGTCAATATGGCTCGTCAGCCTCTCCTTTCCTCGACCTATGAGATCTGTTATACATCATCATTCATCTATTCGAGCCCCAGAATTCCGAGATCCTTTGCCAAGTTCATCAGTTTTCTGGGAGCCAAGTTCCTGATGTCTAAGGGCGTTAATGGAATCCCTTCGAGGAACTTCCGTATGTTGCAAAACAGCGCTTGGCAGTCGCAAAGCAAATGTTCTGCAGTTTCAGCAAAGTTCTCGCTGTAACGCCACAAATCACTGTCCGATCCAACAATTTTTTTTTGGTGATGCTCACCGGACATTGTCCTCTGAGGTGGACAATATCCGGTGAGTCCCGTTACCAGTTTTAAGTCTTCCTTGTCCAATTAAAAAAGCTGTTAAGCTTTTTTTGGAGATTGACTCAGAAGCCTTTTTGCTTGTCTCTGTCCTGGAACCTTATTTGGGCCTTGGAGACACCACATAAGAGTTCTGGGCCAGGAGATTGAGTGTTTGCACTTTCTCGGCAAGGCTGTCTGCTTTCTCGTGACCTGGTACCCACATCATTGTTACCTGATTATTTGAAGCCAGTTGCCTTAGGGAAGGATTACAGTCCCAAATCAATCTAAACTCATAAGTGTTTGACTTCAGAGCTTTGAATAGTGCTTGGCTGTCTGATATGATAAACATTCTTTCCCCAAGAGCCTCTTCCGAAACATTCTTGGGCGCAAATTTCTATAGCATGGATTTCTGCTTGAAAAAATCGTTCAGGCTTTGCCCAAAAGTTTTGAGAGCCTAAAACTAGAACCCGTTACTTCCACTCCAGCCCTTTCATCTATCTTGGAACCATCAGTATACTAATGCATTCCTTTCTAGTTGAGGCCCGTTTGTTGTGAATAGATGGTGGTTGTTCACCAACAACTTCATGATTCATTTCAAAGTCGTGCCTAGCTGGCATAATATCTGATGGCTTGTACTTGGATTCTAGGGGAATATTTTCCAAAATCTTCATATGTCCAATCAGATTTCCAGCTCTCAAGCTTGATGTGTGGTGAAGGCATTCATTGCTGCTCCCTTCACTACAATAATTGCAGTGGTGGAAAATTCAACATAACCTCTAATGATTCAGTCGTGCACGTGACTATTGTCCCTGTGATTCCCAAACTTGCCGAGTACTGTTGGGTTTTTAGGCACCATACTAATGAGGCATAGGTGGCTATGGGTTTGGTAATCATTTGATATTGTTGGGTTTACCTACGGAATAATTGTATTTTTCTTATCATCCCGGGTATTCTGAATATTTTTTTTTTATACCTAGCAATGTCGGGTTGTTTTCTGATTATATTTGGGGAGGTCTGAATGCGATTGAATATTATCTCGTCATGTTTGCCCTTGATAGTGACGTAACCGTAATCTTGAGTAACCTTGAGTTGTGATTCCAGAGTCATGTAGCTCCACTAGCAGATTGTTCACGGTCAACAACCACAGCAAAGGTGTTAGAACCCAACCTTGGAGGCAACCTTTTTCCGTTGTCATTCTGACCGGTATTTTTTCGATCGCAGCTACAATGATTCTGCTCTTCAGCATTGCATGTATCTATCTGATCAGTCTTTATATTCATTTTCTCTAGTGATCTGATGATTAAGTCATGTGAGGTGTTATCGAAAGCAACATCTATATCTATGAATGCACATCTTTCTTTGGCCAAGTATGTCTTTTCAATGCTTTCAACCGAGCATTGTAGATCATCAATTGTTGATTTGCCTGCTTGATAGGCGAACTGTTTTTTGTGGTGAGGTCAATTCTTATTTGAAAGTCTTTAATTTTCTTCATTGTTTTCAGGAGAAAAGAGATGAAACTGATGGGACAAGAAGACTTCGGTTTCTCTGCTGGACATCTCCCGGTCTTTGGTATGATCACCACTGCGCCCTCCCCCAGGATTTCGGTATATAAACGAAAATGGAACGAGCTCGAACACCATCTTCAAGGCCATTTTGTAATAAAGCGAGAAATATTCCGTCCTTTTCGGCCAATTCAAAGGGTTAAATGCTTTTAACTGTCCATTTGATCTTGTGGGTGGTGAAGATGTTTCATGCGGCTCCTGTTGCTGTTGGGGTTAGTCACAACTCCTTCCTGTTGAGTACTTTGCAGTTCGTCTGCAAGAGCTTTGGATCCAGAAAAGTGTGTCTGGATGAGAATCCTCATGCTTTTCTTCTGGTTTTCTGCAGATCCACCGTTTGGCTTTTTGATCAGACCGATACCGTTGAAATATTCTTTAGATGAAACTTTCCTGAGGCTGATTTGGTGATCCCCTCACACATTCGCCTCCAGGTTTTTTCGGATTTTCTGAGTTTCTTGTGGTACTCAGAGAGGCTGCTTTATAGAAGTTTTTCATGAGTTTCCTAACTTCTTTGGTTATCCCTTTATTCCACAAACAGTCTCTGTTAACTGCTTTTTTTTAAGCTGATTTCATTATTATATTATTATCAGCATTTTGAAGCTGTTCGGGAGCTGTATCAAGTTCCTCGGCTGAATCGATGGATATATGTTGGCTTTTGAACTACTTCTCGAGATACTCTCTATGAGCATCTCAGTCAGTCAGTTTGAGTATCCTATATCCCGCGAAGCGTATCTCCGATGACTCCAGGTCCATCTTATGTGTTGATGATCCAACATCGAGGAGTCATCAGATACATGCCAGTTGTGAATGTGGGAATTATAAATGGATTTTTATGGGTTGGGTTGAGAACCTCTCTTCTAATCGCATTTCTAAAGGTGGATTTGTTACCTCCATTAACAATGTTTATGATAGTAGCTGACAACTATTCTAAAAGGTACTCAACTCGTGCTTCACGTGCGTCGCGTGAAGTGTCTGTTTCCTCTTTGACACCATCGGATAAGGCTTCAGACTGACCTCAATAGGGCTGCCCGAGGTTTCCCATATAGCGACTTATATGATTTCATAGTGAGAACTCCTATACGTCCTCCATTTATCCAGGGCACTTGAATTAGCACTATGTTGATGTTCTCTTCAATAAATGTCCGTCTAAGCATACTGGTGACTGCTTCGAAGTATTGGAGGTTTATCTGAAAAGCCTTGAGTTTTGCGCTCTTCTCGTGATAGATGTTTTTGGAGCTTTCCTCTTCTCCTTCCTCCTGTCATTACAGGCCTTTGCTTTTCCCACGGTCCGAGGCACCTGTTTGCCTTGCAGATTTTGAAAGCCTGTTCGGGGTGCTCACTGCACTCTGTTCAATACCTGAGGAGAGGTTTGGGCGCGAGATCAAGTGTGGTCCCTTTGGGTATACCGCTCCTTGGTCTGAGAGTTTACCGCTCCTTGGTCTGAGAGTTTATCACTCATTCGACTAACCGAAGGACAACCAAGAGCATTGAGAGTTCTAGAGTAGCTCCCGTTTAAGCCTCCATCAATTCAAGGACTTTATCCGTAACCAAGAATCCGTTGTGAGGCGTTTCTGCACTTCTGCCTTTTCTACCGTTCCTCAGTTCAGCAACCTTCCATGGTTTGATGTCCTTGATGGTAATGTTCAGTCACTGCATAGTGTTATTGGTACACATCAAAGCCATCCAGCCTGGTCTGTTATGTGAGCTGTGGAAATGAGGCTTTGAGGCCGCCTTTTTTTGCGACTCGATGATTTCATTCAGGATTGTTCCCCTCCGTTGTTAGGAGGAACTCTGGATAGTTTTTCGGCAGAATGCCTCCCCCACTCAACGAAGATTGGTTGTTGAGCATTGAGGCACTGCTGGCTCTTTTTGCCCCTTCAACCTTTCATTCGCTGAACGTCGAGTTTTTGGCCCTTTTAGTCCTCTGTCGGAGGTGGACTCCTTATTGGTTCAATAAATTTGATCCTGTCCTCTTCTGCAAGAAGGCCTTGTTTTATAAGGTATTTGAACCTCATTCTGGCAGCGCTGCTGAGCCTGATCCTATCCTTCCCTATTGAGAGGGCTTTTGAAGATTCGACGATCTCTTCGTCGTTTTCCGATTTGAGCAGGGCTGTTTCACGTTCAGGACATCCAGCTTCCTGTAGAGTGCTACATGTATTCATGAGGCTCTCGTCTTCTGGTTGTGGTGGGGAGATTTCCTCACCCTATTTTTTGTTTCTTTGGCAATCCATTCATGATTTCATGGGATGCTGGGGAATGACGATGGCCTGTGACATAGCCCTGTATGCCGCAGGAAGGTAAGTGAAACCAGTGGGCGCCAGGCACCCTGAAGTTTGCATAATCGCAACTGGTCCACCCATTTGGGGATATTTTCATTGTAGTTCTCTTCTACTCGGCCGACTGGATAAGGCAAGCCCTCACGAGCTGCTATTGATTGCTGGCTTCCAGCGTTGTTTATTACCAGGCAGATTTCCAGCTCTGCGGTGCAACAGGACGGCTCTGGACATGTCATCCTGTCGCCCTCTCGACCCACCGGAGAACATATTCTCTCCTTCACGCTCTGATTCCTGGTATCTTTATTGGGATGAAGTTTCTTCAGGAAGTAGCAAAACTGCGTATGATCTTGTTATTTCCATATCCAGTGGTGCTACGTGTAAGCCAACACCCGATGGCTGAGTTCATCCATAATTCCACAGCCCGAACCTACGTCCATGCCGTGAATAACAAGCACCAAGCTTGAGAGAATGGCCAAAAGTAGGCGACTTTGCCCCCCGTTCCCATAAGATCCAACAATATTCAATTTATGAAACTATGAATCATTTATAAACACATGATAACTTCCAACCAAACGGTTATGATTTGATTTCTGTATTTGCCTGCGAGCACACCCTCACACGCACGCAACGCCTCACTTCCTGATGCTTATTACACCGGCGCACAATGATTATGTCACACACGCTGCAGACATACAAGAAGGCGTTACCAAGTCTCATTCTGCTCTATCATTCGCTATAAGGTACATAGTATTGCAGATAGATAGTCTTCGGCACGTCTGAAGGGAATTTGGTGGAACCTACGTAATAAGAGAATATGATCCAGATTCAGATATCACAGTTGTGGCAATCATACTGATAGAAGCAGATTATGATCTCTCATATCTCAGAATTCACATTTTTTTAGCGACCCAAAACGGAAATTCTTCATTATTAGCTGCAAAAAGCAACCTACAGTATGCCCTCAATAGTATTCTTGGCCATTCAATATTTTCAGTAGATATTTTATGATAAATCAACAGCAACTGACACTATTGCTTGAATATTCCATGTCAGAAATAATTCAATAAATGTCAGAGTATGGATTCACCTTGCTTCAATGAGTATCAAATCATGATGGGACTCATAATACTTCCATATGTTAACTTTGTTATAACGAATCATGCTACTCCTAAATCACTGTGTATGTTATGGAATTCCGAATCGGAAAAATTCCATCTTCGGTGGGTCTCTTCATAGGTAACGCTTGCGCTGGAGTTTAGGTAGCGCTGCTAGGCGACCATCTCGCATCAAACTGGGCTATGAAGGAGATATATTTGCATCCATCCATTCGGGACATTATCTGCATGACCTATCCTATGAGGGGCAAAACCGGTATACAAGTGGTCAACCCGAATTGGATTGATTGAAGTGTAATTACTTCATGACAGGCATTTGCAAAGTAACCTCGTATCGAGAGGCTTTGCACATTATTCATTAGATGTAAACCAACTTTTTTCGAGGCATTAGGATATTTCACCAACTCCGCTAACCACCTGGGGTTAGTTGACAGTGAGCATTCCTGATTCATTCGAAACATCTTTTGAGATATATATATATATATATATATATATATATATATATATATATATATTTATATATATATATATATATTTATATATATATATATATATATATATATATATATATATGAAAGAGAGGAATATCGAGGGGACTGTCGATTACAAAATGGAAGAAATCCAATAGACAAAGCCCTCAGAGAAAAGTGTTGACCGTAGACACGTGTTTTGGGCTTCGGCCCTCATCAGCACGGTGGAGAAGTGCAAGGATGAACAACACTTGATAGAAAACGACAAATCAACGGAGTCAACAAACAGAAGCCAGCCGCTCATTTATGGTTTTGGTCAGCAGACCCTGCATTCCAGGGTCAACCAACGTCACCACGGAGGCAGCTATAGCTACCTGCGTGACATCCGAGTCCAGGAATATAAATATGGAAGAGAGGAATATCGAGGGGACTGTTGAAAACAAAATGGAAGGAATTCAATGGACAAAGCCCTCAGAGAAAAGTATTAACCGTAGACACTGTGTTTTGGGCCCTCATCAGTACAATGGTTGTTGCCCTGGAATGCAGGGTCTGCTGACCGAAACCACAAATGAGCGGCTGGCTTCTGTTTGTTGACTCCGTTGATTTGTCGTTTTCTACCAAGTGTTGTTCATCCTTGCAGTTCTCCACCGTACTGATGAGGGCCGACAGCTCGGAACATTTTTATGAAAAACAATTGTTGCTATTTCACTCACAAATATTTTCACCCTGTATAAATATTTTTTATTTCGAAAATGTTTTTTTTTTTTATTATTATTTTCACTCCGCATTGGTAAGCCAAATTTTCTGATATAATAATAGCTAATTGTTGATTTTGCCTTGCATTGGGAGAAAATTGTTATATCATTCACTGATTTTGCCAAATTGTTATGAAATAATAATTGCCATTACTTTTGATGTCAATTTGTTATGATTGGGTAGAATGTGATAATTTCTATTTATATTTATATGTTTTGTGAAATTACTTCTTCCACCCAATACCATAACAATTTTATTGAATATTTGTGAAAATTTTATTATTTTTTCTCTTTGTAATTCCTTTTCTTACCATGACTAAACTCAGTTGGAAACGCCTTCGCCTCAGGAGTCGGTACTGGCAACAGAGCCACTGGCTGTCTTGATGTCATTCGAACTATTTCAGTTCAGTGTTTATTGGTGAGATATTAGCATATCATTGTGAAAAGTAAACTAAAAATTATCAAAAACAATTATTTCCTTTATTCAGGAAAACTTATATCAACCTGGCCTGCGATAGATAACTTATAACTTATAACAATTGACAAATTTTCATAGAATAATGAAAACAGTGATGGATATTGTAAATATAACCTCACTTTTCCTTTTGAGTTGGAAGAATTGTTTTATAGTTCAATAACAAATTATGTAAAGTTCTTCAGATATACGAGTTACTTTGTGAAGTGATTCAGTTTGTGATGTGCACTTAAAGAGTTTATACCTGGAGCTGGAATGTCGCTGATGCTTTACCTGGCCATAATCTGAATTCCTGTTTCATCCAGGAACTCTCCATTGTAAATAGACCTTCCAAAATCCCCGAAATCAGCTTGGACAAGTTTTCAAGTGGAGAACAAAACAGGGAATCTTCTTTTATCCTTATATATTTTTTGTCGAAATTATCCAGTGGTTAAATTGGTTTGTTATTGTAGACAAAACTACCTTGTCATTAATGAAAATCCTGAATTTATTTTTCTCAAATTTTGTACGTGGCTTCTTTCTTGAAATTTTTTTCAATCTCCTCCCTCGCTTTGTTTTTTCTTTTCCTGGATACCATTTCTGTTTTGTCATCTTATATGAATTTTCAAATTCGCGCACTTTCTTGTCGCACTTTCACTAATTTGGTGTTATTTGAAAAAACTTATCAACTAACATATGTTACATTTCTTATAAACTAAATACAATATTTGATCATAATTATCTTTGACGTTTATGTGTTCTTACTTTTCCACAATTTCAAATCTTTTATCTAACCATCACTGTTCCCTGATTGGCTATTTTCATCAAGAGGCTTCTTGTTCTCCCATTGGCTATTTTAGTCAGATGCAATTTCATATACTGTATGTTTCAACCTTATAATTTTGTTGATCACATTTAATCCAGAATAATTTTGCAAATCCAGACTTTTTGTTGTATTTCAAACCATTAAATGTTGTAATTATTTTTGAAAATGCAAGAAAATGATTGCATTATAGTATTTGCATATCTTTACCTATCAATATTATACAGAGGCTTCATAAAGGAGATAGAATCTCAAAAAAATTTAAAACAATATATTATGAACTACTAACTATTAGATATTTATTATTTTTGTGGATATTTCAAGAAATTATTTCTCTTTCACCTTTAAATTATATTACTGGTCCTTCCTAACATAACAATATACAGGGTGACCCTGAATAAGTGTAAAACATTTAAGGAGGTGATTCCTCATCGAAAAAAAGATAGGATCTTTCATATAAAGAAACTTCATTGGAGCATCCCTTGTTAAGATACAGCCCCTTAAAGGGGGTACATAAAATTTGTATAACAATTTTTTTCACAAGCACTGAAAAAGTTACAATATTGAAATTAACCTGACGTTTTGTACTACCAAAAAGACACTTAGCCAGTAATTTATTTGGTTTACCCCATGGTTGTAAGGGGTGAAAACGCAACCCCTAAAATTTATTTCCAATGTAACTTTTTGTCTTATTATTTGTTTACCATTCAAAAATTTATTTCCGATAGCCTGTTTCATTCTAAACAAAAAATGTCTCCTGGGTTTTTTGCCCAAAATAAACCAGTAAGCAGCAAAACATTATTTTACGAACAACTACAGAGATACATCGTCATAAATGCGAACTGGATTTATTGTTATTTTGTAGTTAGTACCTGCATTAAACGATTAACGGGTAATAAACAAAACTAAGTTATTAATAACAAAACACACAACATGTAGAAATCATAGTGAATGTTCAATATGTCTACATTCAAACATTACGCATGCGTCTAGACGTCGGCGCATTGAGCCACGTATTCGCTCAAATATTCCTGGAGTCTCTCTGATTACCCTGCACGCATCGATGATGCGGTTTCTTAAGTCCTCTACATCGCGAACAGGAGTACGATATACCAAATGCTGTGAATGGCCCCAAATAGAGAAATCGAGAGGATTGGGATCCGGGGATCGAGCGGGCCATTTATGTGGTCCTCCTCGACCTATCCACTGATTTGCATATGTTTCAGTTAAATGCTGACGTGCTACTTGACTAAAATGGGCGGGAGCCCCATCATGCATAAAAAACATATCCATTCTGACGCCCAAAGGAACTTCCTCCAGCAGTACTGGATGCACTTCTCTTAAAAATTGAACGTATGCCTCACCATTTAATCGAGGAGGTAGAAAATGAGGCCCAATTAAATCATCCCCAATAACTCCGAGCCACACGTTAAGAGAAAACTGTTGATGGCTAGTTTCGACAATAGCGTGAGGGTTTTCATCAGCCCATATGTGGTAATTATGAAAATTAATAATCTTGTCCCGAGAAAAACTACATCCGTCTGTGAATTCTATCGTCTTCAGAAAGTCACAATTTCTTCTAATCATTTCCAGCATCCAATTGCAAAATTCAAGACGGTTCGGAAAGTCTCGCGGTAACAGTGCCTGTACTCGTTGCAGATGGTAAGGGTATAAGAGTTGTTCCTTTAAAATTCGAAATACCGTCATATGATCAACATTTAGCTGGAAAGCAATCTTTCTAGTACTGGTAGTAGGTTGTTCTTCAATCAAATTAAGTACTGCTTCCTCAAGCTGTGGTGTTCGTATTTCTCGATGGCGACCACAATCCTGCGTTCTTTTGTCGAATGAACCATATTCTCGTAATCGTTGATGAAGTCGAGCAAATATTCTATGTGAAGGATGCTGCCGTTGAGGATACATTTCAGCATATCTTCTAGAAGCTTCTAACCCATTCCCCTGCGACAGACCGTAAACGTAATGCATATCAGCCATTTCCTCATTTGTGTATGCCATTTTATTAACAAGTGAATTATTAAAGTAACAAATTAAGAACAGAACAACAACACACAATTAGTATTAATTCAATTTCGAAAATTCCCAAACTGACAGCGTCATACCAATTTAATTGTCACTATCGCTAATAGCGACCTACTAGATAGATTAGTTTCGTATTTTCGCATTTATGACGATGTATCTCTGTAGTTGTTCGTAAAATAATGTTTTACTGCTTACTGGTTTATTTTGGGCAAAAAACCCAGGAGACATTTTTTGTTGAGAATGAAACAGGCTATCGGAAATAAATTTTAAATGGTAAACAAATGATAAGACAAAAGTTACATTGGAAATAAATTTTAGGGTTGCGTTTTTCACCCTTACAACCATGGGGTAAACCAAATAAATTACTGGCTAAGTGTCTTTTGGTAGTACAAAACGTCAGGTTAATTTCAATATTGTAACTTTTTCAGTGCTTGTGAAAAAATTCTTATACAAATTTTATGTACCCCTTTGAGGGGCTGTATCTTAACAAGGGATGCTCCAATGAAGTTTCTTTATATGAAAGATCCTATCTTTTTTCGATGAGGAATCACCTCCTTAAATGTTTTACACTTATTCAGTTACACCTGTATATATATATATATATATATATATATATATATATATATATATATATATACATTATATATATATATATATATTATAATATTATTATATATTTGGTATTTTATTATATATATTATACAGATTTGAATGTTAATAAAGGAAATATAACTTCAAAATTGTAAAAAATCTCTTGACTATCATGTATTTTTTTTTTTTTTTTTTAAAATATATAACTGCTTTTTCATAACATAACAATATATATATATATATATATATATATAAATATATATATATATATATATATATATATATATATATATATACATATATATATATATATATATATATATATGTATTGTTATATATATATATATATATTGTTATGTTATGAAAAACCAGTTATATATTTTAAAAAGAAAAAACCCACAAAAAGAATAATTACTTAATAGCTATTAGTCAAGAGATTGTTTTTACATAATTTTTGAAGTTCTATTTCCTTTATTGAGCCTCTGTATAATATGAATAGATAAAAATGCCCAAATACACAATCAATTTCATACACTGTCATAATGATTACAAACCATAATTGTTCAAAAGACAACAAAAAAGTCTAAACATCATCCTGAATAAAATGGGATCCACAAAATTATAAGCTTGAAACATACAGTATATGAAATTGTATCTAACTAAAAGTAGCCAATGGGAGAACAGTAAACTTCTTGATGACAATAGCCAATCAGGGAACAGTATGGTCAAATGTAAGATTTGAAATTATGAGAAAATGGGAACGAGAAAGTGTCAGAGACAATTATCACTGAAATTGTATATAGTTTCTAAGAAAGTAAAAATAGTTCTATTTATAAGTTTTGACAAATAACCTTAAACAGTGAAAATGTGACAATATAGTGCGCGAATTCAAAAATTCAAATAAAAAGGAATGACGGAAAAATGGTATCCTGGAAACGGAAAACAAAGTTACAGAGAGACTGAAAATAATTTCGAAACGAATGCCAAGTTTTGTTGTGAGAGAAAGAAAAATTCATTAATTTCAACATAATAATCAGAAAACCAACATTACCTTATTTGTACACCATATACAAGTATTCAAAGCTGATTTCTGAATTTGTATGGTTCCTCCGTTTTGGTATTGGAGTTCCTGAGATCATTGGAGTGAAAGAGAATCCAAATCTGGATGTATATCGACCGTTCCAGCGACAGGTATAAACTTTCCTAGTGCACATCACGAACTGAACAACTTCACTAATAACTCATATCCCATCAGAAGAACTGTATTTCATTTGAATTCGAACTATTGAAGAAATTTTAACTTTCAAGGTAAAAGTGAGGTTGTGTATATTTTACCCATGAACTTTTCTCATGATTATCCATGAATATTTGTAGATTCACCATAGAATAAGTTATCGATCGTAGGCCAGGTAAATTTAAGTTTTTCTGAATGAAGGAAATAATTGTTTTTGATACTTTGTTGCTTATTTTCCACAATTATCAGCAATCATATTTATAAACACTGAATAGAAAATGACATCAAGCAGTGGCTAGTGGCTAAATTGCCTGAACCGGCTATCTGAGACAAGAGGCGTACCAACTGTGCTTAGCTGTGGTAAGGAAAGTGATAACAATTGGCAGCACCGTGACGAGAGAACAGTGACGTTAGCTAGCAATTATTATTACATCACAAAACATATTATACAGGGCGAAAATATTTATCCATCAATATTTTATAACAAAAAGGTTAATATCATAACAACTATTGTTTTTACAATTATCATGACATTACAATTGGCACCCAAAACGTGGGGCGAAATAATAACAAAACAATTTGTTATAATATTATTACATAATCAAATGGCGCCGCAACGTAAGGGCAAGTGAGGGAAATATATTATTTCTTAATATTTACCGCAACGTAGTGGCGAGTAAGGGCAAATAAAGGCAATAAATCATTTCAAGGCAAAGAAAGGGCAATATATCATTTCATAATATTTATCGCGGAAAAGGCCAGTGAAGGCAATATATTATTTCTTAATATTTATCGTAACACTGGGCGAACATTAGCAATTGGCATTCCAACGTGTAAAGCGAATATTGGTGAATAAAAAATGGATTTAAGAGATGGTAAGAAAGTTGGTTTGGAGGAAGGTGCTGAAGGTAGAGAGAGAGGTGATCAGGAACAAGGAGAGAGTAGTAAAGTGAGAGAGATAGAAATAAAAAGTGAAAGTACAGGAATGGAAAGTAATAAAATGATAGAATTTTTTTTAGAAAAAATGAATGAAAATATAGCAAGTATGAAAGAAGATTCAGTCAGGATGAATGAAAAAATGAATGAAAATATAGCAAGTATCAAAGAAAACTATGATAGAATGATGAAAAAAATGGATAATATAAATAAAAATATGGATAGTACGAATGAAAATATGGAAATATGATAAATAAATGAAAGAAAAAAAAAAAAATGGAAAGCGTGAAAAATGAAATAAAAGAAAGTAAGGAAGAAATATGTAAACCATTAGAAACAAGTAGTGAGAAAAATAAAATTCAGAGATAGTTATACAAAAAACAGATGATAGTAACAATTTATTAGAAAAGGATGATAAACAAAAACAAAGTCAGGTGGTACAAAATTAAAAAATGAATCTTGATCACAAAAATAATGAGTTTATAGATAATATGAATGTGAATAATAAAAATTTTAAAGGGAAAAAAATAATAAAGTGAAAATTATGAAAATATAAAAAAAAATAATAAAAAATGACATGAACGTGGCTAACAAAAATTATGAGTTGGAAAAAGGAAACATAAATGAGAAAATAATAGTAATGCAAATCAATAACATTTACAGGGCGAATAGAATTTTCGGAATAAAGCAAAGCAATACAAATAATGAAATAATAATAATGGATAGTAAAATGTTAAATATAAAAATGAGAAAGAATTTGAATAAATTTTACTTTCAAAAACAAGAAAAAGTTGAATTATGAAAATGAAAAGAGTTGAAAATGTTTACAGAAGATTTCAATTGAAAATTTTTGAAATAAAAAATAGGCTTGCAGGTACAAAACAAGCAAGATTCCATAGAAGGAGAGATAAATGATAAAAATGAAAATTTAGGGAATAATAAATAGTAGGTTAACAAATTTGATAGGTAAGTTAGGGCATAAAAAAGGAAAATGGTAAAAAAAATAAAATTGATGGGTAGGATTTCAGAAACTTCTGAATAAAAGAAAATAAAATGAAAAACAAACGTAAAGAAAAAAATACATCAATGAGAGAAAATATTAGAGGAAACGAAACAACGCCTAAATAAAAAGTATAGAAAGAAAAGAAAGATATTGAATAACAATCATCATACTGAAAAACAGAAAAGTTGATAAAATCATTGGTACAGGTTTTAAAAAATGAAAAAAATATTGAAAATGTTTACAAATATAAAACAATATAGATTATGAAGGAGGAAAAATATAGAAATGGATAATAAATGATGTGAATTCTGAAGAAAAATTAAAAGAAATAAAGATTAACAATATTTTGTGTATAAAATGAATGTATGTGAGAAATGAAAGTGGAAATGATAATAATAATAATACTAAAGAAGTATATTATAAGAAATATGATGATGATGATGATGATGATAAAGGTATAATGATAAATACAATGAAGGTATAAATTAAAGGATAATATGTTAATTATGTGTGATAATGAAAAAGCGTTAAAAAAAAATTAAAAAAAAAAAAAAAAAGGAAAAATAATAAAAAAAAAAAGAAAGTAATTGTAAAATCAAATGAATATTAAAAAAATTATATATCAGTATAAAGATAATCATAAAATATAAAATGTCATATATGAAGATATTTCGAAAAGTTTTCTCTCTTGATCTGAAAAGATGTCTGAAGTCAAGTTTTTCTGGAACGAAAGAACGTAGTACTAGTAGTTGTAAATAATAGTTATCGTTGTAGAATTCGTTTTTTCTTGAACTGGTGGGAAATCCAGCATAGGTAGTTTTCTGAAAGTAGAAAAATAGTATTAGTTAAAAGTAGATTCAATAACTGTAAATGAAGAAATTGTTATTCAAAATTTTCTAACGAGTAGAAAATCATTCAATATAAATTTAGGAATGTTGTTATGTTATGAAAAACCAGTTATATATTTTAAAAAGAAAAAACCACAAAAAGAATAATTACTTAATAGCTATTAGTCAAGAGATTGTTTTTACATAATTTTTGAAGGTCTATTTCCTTTTGAGCCTCCGTATAATATGAATAGATAAAAATGTCCAAATACTATAACACAATCAATTTCATACACTGTCATAATGATAACAAACCATAATTGTTCAAAAGACAACAGAAAAGTCTAAACTTACAAAATCATCCTGAATAAAGTGGGATTCACAAAATTATAAGCTTGGAACATACAGTATATGAAATTGTATCTAACTAAAAGTAGCCAATGGGAGAACAGCAAACTTCTTGATGACAATAGCCAATCAGGGAACAGTATGGTCAAATGTAAGATTTGAAATTGTGAGAAAATGGGAAAGAGAAAGTGTCAGAGACAATTATCACCGAAATTGTATATAGTTTATAAGAAAGTACAAATAGTTCTATTTATAAATTTTGACAAATAACCTAAAACAGTGAAAATGTGACAATATAGGACGCGAATTCAAAAATTCAAATAAAAAGGAATGAAGGAAAAATGGTATCCTGGAAACGGAAAACAAAGCCACAGAGAGACTGAAAATAATTTCGAAACGAATGCCACGTTTTGTTGGGAGAGAAAGAAAAATTCATTAATTTCAACATAATAAGCAGAAAACCAACATTACCTTATTTGTACACCATATACAAGTATTCAAAGCTGATTTCTGAATTTGTATGGTTTCTTCGTTTTGGTATTGGAGTTCCTGAGAGCAAATCTGGGTGTATATTGAACAGCGACCGTTCCAGCGACAGGTATAAACTTTCCTAGTGCACATCACGAACTGAACAACTTCACTAATAACTCATATCCCATCAGAAGAACTTTATTTCATTTGAATTCGAACTATTAAAGAAATTTTCACTCTCAAGGTAAAAGTGAGATTGTGTATATTTCACCCATGAACTTTCCTCATGATTATCCATGAATATTTCAGATTCACCATAGAATAAGTTATCGATCGTAGGCCAGGTAAATTCAAGTTTTCCTGAATAAAGGAAATAATTGTTTTGATACTTTGTTGCTTATTTTCCACAATTATCAGCAATCATATTTATAAACACTGAATAGAAAATTACATCAAGCAGTGGCTAGTGGCTAAATTGCCTGAACCGGCTATCTGAGATAGGAGGCGTACCAACTGTGCTTAGCTGTGGTAAGGAAAGTGATAAGTGACAAGAGAACAGTTACGTTAGCTAGGAATTATTATTACATCATCATTGCAATATATATATATATATATATATATATATAATATATATATATATATATATATATATATATATATATATATATATATATATATATATATATATCGAATACTAATGTTTTTTTGAGATTATTAATATACTTATATACTTAATATACTCAACATTCCTAAATTCTGCAGAATAAAAGCCTTCTTTTGATCCAAGAAACTCTCCCAGCATCACATCAATTCTAGGCATATTTGAGCTATTTGCCTCGGTAAATCCTTGCTCCATGGTAAACGTCCCTTGATTTTGGTATTCAACACAAACACAAAACTAGGTGAATGATCATTGGGAACCACAAAATACTTGATAAACGCTGATACACGCAAATTAACAGTGCAGAGATTGTCAAAGTTCAAACGAAGCAAAATGAGGTTTTCATAGAAGTGACGTAATTTACTTTGATTGGTGTTCAACATATCATGGCGGAGTGCAGTATTTTGTAGTTCTATAGTATGAGAAAAAAGTATCACGCCACACATAATATGAAAATAAATAAGTTTTTTATAATCCATGAATCCTATTTCATTAGATAAATATATCATTTTGATGATTCTTGGTTACTGTCACCATGCCTATTGCAATATATGCGAATGTTGGCGCATTCGTAATCGTCAAGGACTACGATCTGAATATAGGTCGCTAGAAGTGTATGTCGATTACAACATCCTTTGAATATCAAACATGAAACCGTTCAGCAGGGAAGTTGACGTTATTCGAACTGATAAATTCAACGGAATCACAAAATACACTAGAATAGATTATCTGGCTCTGAAGCTGGGCGAATCCGAAGAAGATAAATCGATAAATAAGCTTTTCGAACCTGTACCTCTCGAAGAAATCGCTGAATCATCTGAAGTATCGTCAAATCGTCGCCTTGGACGTATTCAGAAAGTGGAAAACCTATCCAAATCAGACGAAAAACCAATGGAACAAAAGCAATTTCTACCTATGGTGGATGTTGTCCAAATGCAAGATAACACTGATGATGGAGTTGATGAGGAGCCTGAAACGGAGAATGTTCCAGATTGCGTTTTACTCCAATATGTCGCATAACTACATCATCGATCACTGGCGTGGTGATGATAACATTGACGAAGTATATGGTAATGTTTATGATGGGAATTCCTCGAAATGACCACTCGGCATTCAATTCATAGATTTCGATAGACGTAACAACTTCATAACGCAAGGATGCTCTCTCAAGGGAACTCCCGGATCATATCAATCAATATTCCATGATGAACCTCAGGACTATAATGGTGAGGATTCAAGGGTTTATAAAAATCTTTTGGAAATGACCAATGCTCATCTGAATGCTCGCGGCTATATGAAAGATATTACGGCCGCTATGTTGATGAAATACCACTGGTAGTGGTATCGCTCCTTTCCCATTGTGATGATGACTTTCAACAGCAAACCCATAGCATATATTATCCGAATGAATTCTGTGATCGATTGAAGCTTCTGATTACCTCGAAAAATGCTTGCAATACTTCTTACGATAACTGAATATTGGCTATAATCAATGAACTCAGAGAAGCCGGTATCATACAATAGCAAAACGTCATATAACTTGTAATCCTCCCTATGCATTTCCACAATGGCTATCCATAAGTTTGGACGTAGTTCAAATAGGAAGCGAAAATATCAGGTTGTTGAAAAATGTGTTCTACATACGACGCTCGACGGTGACATTGACTTCAACGATTTGATATTGTGCAACGTTAAAAGGCCTACAAACAGAAAAATGCTAGCGGCATAAAGGATATCTGCATGGAATCGTAGAAGAATTGACAGATACTACAATGAAATCGAATAGTTGAGAGCAACATATTAATGTTGACGTGGGTGGTTGGAAAAATATAGAATAACAGGATCAGTTTGGATGAGTTTCATTACATTCTGACATCTAGTTTATTGTCAGTTCTTGTAGATGTCAGTCTGATATATATATATATATATATATATATATATATATATATATATATATATATATATATATATATATATATATATATATATATTGAATTCACCCTCAAAATAGAAAAAAACAATCGAATCAACTTCTCAGACTGACATTTACAAGAACTGACAATAAACTAGATGTCAGAATATAATGAAACTCATCCAAACTGATCCTGTTATTCTATATTTTCCACCACCCACGTCAACATTAAATGTTCAACTATTCGATTTCATTGAGTATCTGTCAATTCTTCTACGATTCCATGCAGATATCCTTTATGCCACTAGCATCTTTTCTGTTGTGGCCTTTTAACGTTGCACAATATCAAATCGTTAAAGTCAATGTCACCGTCGAGCGTCGTATGTAGAACACAATTTTCAACAACCTGATTTTTTCGCATTCCTATTTAAACTACGTCCAAACTTATGGATAGCCATTGTGAAAATGCATAGGAAGGATTACAGTTATATGACGTTTTGCTATTGTATGATACCGGCTTCTCTGAGTTCATTGATTATAGCCAAATTCGTTATCGTAAGAATATTGCAAGCATTTTCGAGGTAATCAGAAGCTTCAATCGATCACGAATTATTCGATAATATAGCTATGGGTTTGCTGTTGAAAGTCATCATCACAATGGAAAGACGATACCACTACCAGTGGTATTTCATCAACATAGCACATATCTTCATATAACCCGGCATTCAGATGAGCATTGTATTTCAAAGATTTTATAAACCCTTGAATCCTCTAGTAGTTCCGGAATATTGATGATATGATCCGGAGTTCCCTTTGGAGACATCTTGGTTTGAATTGTTCGTCTATCGAAATCTATGATTGAATGCCGAGTGGTCATTTCTGAGTTCCATAAACATACCATATACTTGTCAATGTTATCATCACCACGCCAGTGATCGATGATTAGTTATAGACATATTGAGTAACGCAATCTGGAACATTCCGTTCAGGTATCATCAATCCATCATCAGTGTTATCTGCATTTGGAAAATCCACATAGGTAGAATTGCTTTTGTTCCATTGGTTTTTTGTCTGATTTGGATAGGTTTCCACTTTCTGAATACGTCCAACGACGATTTGACGATACTTCGGGATATTCAGCATTTCTTCGAAGGTCATTCGAAAAGCTTTTATCGATTTTTTCTTCGATTCCCCTGCTTGACCAGATAATACTAGCGTATTTTGATTCCGTTGATTTATCAGTTCGAATAACGTCAACTTCCCTGCTGAACGGTTCATGTTGATTCAGGATGTTGAATCGACATACACTTCTACGACCATATTCAGATCGTAGCCCTTTTGACGTAGAATGCGCCAACATTCGCATATTGCAATAGGCATGGTGAAGACAAGAATCATAAAAGATATATTTTCAATGAAATGATTATGGATTATAAAAACTTATTTATTTCATATTATGTGTGACGTGATACTTCTCATACTATAGAACTACAAAATACTGCACTCGCCATGATATGTTGAACCCAATCAAAGAATACGTCACTTCTATGAAAACCTATTTTGTTCCGTTTGAACTTTGACAATCTCCCTGTTAATTGCTTATCACGTTTATAAAATTTTGGGCCAATGATCATTCACCTAGTTTTGTGTTTGTGTTGTATACAAAATCGGACGTTACCATGGAGCAATTCCAGGCAACTCAAGTAGAATTGATGTGATGCTGGGAGAGTTTCTTGGATCAAAAGAAGGCTTCTATTCTGCAGAATTTAGGAATGTTGAGTATATTAAGTATATAAGTATATTAATAATCTCAAAAAAACATTAGTATTCGAAGGTCAAAAACCCGTGAAATCTGCTTTTTGTATGAACATCAACTTTATAAAAACAACGATATCGGTATCATAATTAAATATAGAATTTTACATCGCTGAGAAGGTTTATCAATAAGTACAGTTATGTAATATAGGTCTGTACTTCCGTAGAAAACATATGAAAACAAAAATATGGGTATTTCCCAACTTTGAAATATTACACACTGTTGCATTATCAATTATTTTTATACCTTTGGAGAAAATCAACACAATGAAGTTAAATAACATTTTTAGTGGATAAATCCATACACAATGTGAATAGACAATGGAATTATAAATCGACAACGCAATTTGTACCAACAACATAATGTGTACAAGCACTTCAACTCAAAATGAGTAAAAGATATATAGTATCACTTCCTTTCAAAATTGTCGCTTCTGATTTCGGGGAAACCCATTTGGTGGCGCTTCGCCGCTTTTTCTTTTTAGAAAAAAGATTATTGCAAAATCCAAACTTTTATGAGGCATACTCCAAAGTCATATCTGATTATTTTGATGGCAATCATATGAGGCAAGTCACTGAGCCTCCACGTTCTGAATCAAATAATTGTTTTTACATAGCCCACCATGCTGTTTTCAAAAAAGATTCGACATCCACTCCCCTACGCGTGGTGTTCGATGCTTCTAGTCATGCAACTGACAAAATTCCATTAAATAATGCCCTCGTAAAAATATAACTCCATTTTGGGTTGCATAAATTTATTTGATCTGCGACAAATGTATAGAATGATATTGGTAACTCCGGAACATAGAAATTTTCAAAGAATATCATGACGTTTTTTCCCTGACGAACCCATGAAAGAATATGGAATAAATCGCTTACTTTTTGGAGTTTTTTGTTAAGCCTTTCTGGCGATAAGATGTATCACAGTTAGCTGCAGTTTATAACCTGCCTTTAGCCTCAGGAGTACTCAGAAACTCTGTGTATATATAATTTTTGGTCATAATTCGCCCCAAACAATTTCACTGAATAGATATAAAAAAAAATCAACACACCCACTACATATTTTATATTTTTTTGACGATTAATCATAGTTTGTCACTTCAAATCCTTCAATGTCACTCGAAACGTCAAAGATATAACACCATTCCGACAAATATTTACATATTTTACGTTTTTTTAAAGTTAGTGTTCATTAATCAACCACTCAGATTACTGTGAGTACTTCCTTCAATTTTAAGTATTTTTTTTCTCAATAATGTAATTTACATATTTTAGGACCCTGAAGAAGTTTTAAAATTGAAAGAAAGCTCGGTCCAACGTATTAAAGAGTTTTTCATAGTTCAACATTTGTGCTGACTGAAGATCCCCGTTATTCCCCACTGTTCATATATATATATATATATATATATATATATATATACATATAAACAAAAAGGTGAATTTGGAAATTTTCAGTAACTGAAGATCACACTGGTCCACAGTGGTTTTGTTTCCCTAGATATGAAAATGATTTGGGTCTATTTATGCACACAATTCATGAAACTATCAATGATTTTGTAAGATTTGCTCTGATTTTTTTTTAATCTTTATTTTCATTTAACATTACAAAAAATCAAAAAACGAGAAACAAAATAACAGATATATTAATAATGTCAGTTATGTTTTGAGAAATTAGGATACATCGAAGTAAATAAAGAGGAAAATGTCGAAAATATATTTCATATTTCCATAAAACGCCTTTTATGAGCTTTTCTTTTATAATTGTTCAGGGGACAATCTCTTTTCAAAGACCAGCAGTAATCTGCCATCATGTGACAATCCCATCGACCCTGATACCTTTTCTCCATCACTTTTAGATCTTGGTGGAACCGCTCTCCCTGTTGCTCACTATAATTTCCTAAATTATCCGGAAATTTATCTAGATGATTGCGGAGATAGTGTAACTCAATATTCATATTTGCTCCTGAAGTCTGAAAGTTTGTCAGCATATTTTGCACAATTTCTTCATAATTTACTGCTTTATGGTTACCTAGGAAGTTTTCGACAACCAACACAAAACTTTTCCAAGCTTTACTTTCCGGAACAGTCATAGCTTTGATAAAATCTGAGTCTTTCATCAATTGCCGTATTTGAGGACCATCAAATATTCCACCTATCAATTTTTCGATACTAAGCTTCGGAAATTTTCTGCAAATGTAATTTAAACAATATCCGTCCTTGTTCAACGCTTTTACAAATTGCTTCATCATACCTAACTTAATATGTAATGGTGGAAGTATGATTTTGTCTCTGCTCACCAGCGGCTCCCTTATTACATTGGCTTTACCGACAGTTAAAGAATTTCTTACAGGCCAAATATCTTGTTTCCAATGAAGTTGCCTTGCTCTACTGTCCCACATACAAATAAAGCAAGGGTATTTTGTGTATCCACTCTGTTGGCCAAGTAAAAAATTAACCATTTTTAAATCCACACAGATCGGCCATTGATGCTCCGACTATTTAATTTTCTCTAAAACTAATTTTATATTTTCATATTCTTCTTTGAGTTTCGTTGAATGGGCAATTGATGCAAATTTATTTCCATTGTGCAATAAGACGCATTTTAAACTCCTTTTGCAACTGTCAATAAAAAGGCGCCATTCAGTAGATTTGTATTCTTTTGAACCCATGTCTAGAAGCAGCTTCGCGATATCATTACAATACACCAATCCTTCATTTTCACTAAAAATTCTAATAACTCTTTTTTTCGCGTTCTGTATGTTGTAATTGTTACTGTTGGTGCCAATACATGTTTTTCTTTCAATCTTGAGGCTAATAGTTCTGATCCTTGTTTTGATAAATTGAGATCACTGAGTTCATTTTGAGAAAATAATTCTGGCGTAGATGTTTTACCCTCCCATTCACTTCCACTGGTGGACAGTCCCGATTTCTGTGAATTTGGCAACATCATTATTTCTGCGGGCATGCGCATTACTTTTGAGACGTAAATAGGCTGAGGGAGACTTTCACTGTGTAGAACCGGACATTTCGTAGACTGTAAGTCTGGGTATTTCCACGTTTGATTTCGATTGAAACCTTTAACATCTACTACGCAAAAGTAACAATCATCTGAATGATTCGTAGGCTCCATCCAGATCATAGGAATACCAAAGTCTAATCCAGAACGTTCTCCTTTTGTCCATAACCGTAAAGACTCAATACAGGACCTACAAACTTTATTAGGAACCCATGGTTTACCTAGTTTGTCCATTTTGAAACCGAAATATTCAACATGAGTCTCTTTGACAAAGTCTATGATATTTCTTTTTTATTTTTTGGTATATAAACACCGCAAATATAACAAAATAAATCACTAGAATATTTACACTTTCTTCGTGACGAACTCATATTTTCGAAGACAAGACAAATATATTAGAATGGACATTCAGTAATTGAAACATATTAATCCATGACAACTACTTATCCAGCTTCACGTGTAAGTACTTCAATATTGTCAAATAACTGAGATCTCAGCTGTCCTGTGGAGCAAGGGGTCTGAGAGTGGGGATCACGTGATGTTTGTATGCGCGAAAATTGCGCAGAAGCCTAATCATTGACTGGAAAATTAAATTTTATTTTTAACAAGCCGATAATTGTTCAAACAATAAGATATGCAAAAATCATGGAAATACGAGCACATTGAGAACTTTCATGAATATATTCGTAATCTGGGCACTTGAAAACGTAAAAATTTGCGATGATATCCAGGGCAACAAAAAAAAAATTTTTTTGTAGAGCTGTGTTATCCTTGGGGTTGCAGTCATATAATATATTGGCCTGATAAAGTGAAACTCTTGTTTAACTTGTCGAGCTTTCGATTTTTTTTTAAGACATTAATGTGAGGTTTGTATAAAAAAATAGCTGATGCATGTCCTTAAACATCATAGGAAAAAACAAACAAAAAAAGTTGTTTTTTTGGCACTGGAATATATAATAAAATAATATATATATTTACAACTTCTTATCCAGCTTCACGTGTAAGTACTTCAATATTATCAAATAACTGAGATCTCAGCTGTCCTGTGGAGCAAGGGGTCTGAGAGTGGGGATCACGTGATGTTTGTATGCGCGAAAATTGCGCAGAAGCCTAATCATGACTGGAAAATTAAATTTTATTTTTAACAAGCCGATAATTGTTCAAACAATAAGATATGCAAAAATCATGGAAATACGAGCACATTGAGAACTTTCATGAATATATTCGTAATCTGGGCACTTGAAAACGTAAAAATTTGCGATGATATCCAGGGCAACAAAAAAAAATTTTTTTGTAGAGCTGTGTTATCCTTGGGGTTGCAGTCATATAATATATTGGCCTGATAAAGTGAAACTCTTGTTTAACTTGTCGAGCTTTCGATTTTTTTTTTCAAGACATTAATGTGAGGTTTGTATAAAAAAATAGCTGATGCATGTCCTTAAACATCATAGGAAAAAACAAACAAAAAAAGTTGTTTTTTTGGCACTGGAATATATAATAAAATAATATATATATTTCACCATGAGCTTTATTTCCAAATAAACCACCAACAGAGTTTATAATATAAGTAGAAGTGGAAGTAACTCCTTAAAAAACACTATGAAATCTGTTACCACGAATTGGGCGCCGTTTTGTAGGGGGTTATGTGGCCATAATTTATATAGTGACAAGATGTTACTTTATTTTCCCTCGGCTAAGTCACTCAGGCCCGGTTGTTCAATCGAGGATGACCAAGTGATTTGGCTTAAACCAGGATTACCAATTTTGTTTCAGTTGTTCAATGGGTTTATGGATAACCTAGGTTCAACCTGGTTTAAGTTAACCCTGCTAATTGGGGGTTTAGGAGATAATTTCCGATTCTAACTATTTGATTGTTTGAATTTCAATAGACATTTGATATTCTGAAAAATTATTAGTGTTAAATATTTTTGTTTTATACCCGATCAAGATGTTCGTAGATATAACAGACGATTTTTGAAATTTTTGATATTATTGCTCCAGAAGAAAGATAACCGTATTTAGACAATGTACCGTATTTCAGTGATCTTAACTGGGGACTTTGGCTCATTTCAAAATAGACATTGTTAATTATAAAAAATTGCCTTTTTTTATGAGATTGATTTTCGTGATTCTATTATATATATACCTGCAACACTGTATTCGATTTGAGTCATTTGCAACAAATTCATCTGCATAAAATTTGTCTGCAACTAGCAATGTTTTACACATTTGATGTTTGAAAATGAAATAACGTTTTAGGGGCAAATTTATTTTGTTATTTTATCCAATCGGATTACTTTTAAAATCCAAAGTTTAAGCCATGGGTCAAAGCCAGCCCTCAATATGCGGGTGACTTTGCACACCATTTTTTTTTATATATCCACATACAAAGTCTTAATCACATTAATAGCTAAAAGGGGAAACATTCTCAATTGAATATTGAATAGAAAGATTTTTCTGTGAATTGAAAAATCCACGATAAAAATTAATTTTTTTTTTGTGAATGTGTAACAGAAAACAACTACTTCCCCGGCTGAAGCCATGCTGGACATTGACTACATGTGATAGACATTCTGAAAGGACCCTAACTTTAAAGAAAAAATCTGAAATTGAAAATTTACATTTTCATTCAGATAGTTATTATTTTTATTGATTTTCTATTCCAGTCTCAATTTGAAAGAGTGGTCAAAGATCAATATTTTGGTATATAATACCAATTTATTTTTACAAATTAATTGTAGACATTCTTTCATTTCAAGTAAGCCAAAGTCACCTGAAATTACGGTACCTAGAAACCATTTGGAAGAATGGACAGAAGAATAATTTTTGAATAGATTTCTTTTGCCTAAAGAAATCGTCCGCAACTAACAGAAATACAAAAAATCACCCCTCACTACAAAGGCAAAATAGCAACAAAAAATAAACTTCCAAATAAAAATCAAATCTTGATTTTTCATTCCAAAAACGTTTGACATAAAAACCTAAAATTAAATCATTACAAATGCAAAATGAAAAACTACATGATCTATTCTCAGGAATCTCAAGCAAATGTTGATTTATTGATGGTTGATGAGTTATGTTTCAAAGATAATGTTTGTTTATATATCTCAATCATATGGGTTTTCTCTAGATTCTACTCCTCCCTTTGTAGTTCCAAGAAAAGTTGGTGTTTTTCTTTCATGTGTGTTCTTCGTGTTGTGTTCTTCGAATGATCGTTTTTGTATATCTACAAAATGTGTTTGGACAGAGCCCAAGTAGAAATTTTGTCCTTTATTGTTAAGATGCTATTTCTTTTTTTGGGACCTCCGCAGATGGTATTGTATTCATCACTTATTATAGCCCAAACTTCAATTTTTGCGAATTAGTAACTGTTTTTTACATTCCAATATCTTGGAATTTTTTTACGAGTGAAATTATGAGTAATTTTTTTCTTAAGAGACGCCTAACAATTTATATAAAACACTTGGCTGTTTTCCATCAATTTTTCTGTATACTTTTGACAAAACTACGAATTCTTAGGTTAAGTTTGATTTAATGTTGATGTTTCTGAACGGTCCGAATGAAGGTACAAGCGGAAAAATGTGTTGCCAACATATGAAAACAATGAGTTAAGGAATCCAGGATTAGTTTTTCATTGAAAAATGCATAACGTTCTAATCAATAATTAATAATCCGAGTTTAGATAATCAACGGTTTAAACTCGCATTGAACAACCGGGCTTCAGAATAAGAGACTCGGGTGGGAACTGGCCCTGATAGATTCATATAGTGTGATGTTAAATATTTTTATTTTGTGACTCTTTTTCTTATTTTTAGACGCCACTCAGTTAAACATAACACAAGAAAAATTATCTTCTACAACTGAGAACTTGTAGATTGAAACGTATACATAAATTGAAGACAATTATAAAAATACTCTGTGGATGGGTTTATTTAGAAATCAAACTCTGGTTGCTTATAATATCCAATGTATTTTCAATTATCACAATAATGTGGTATCCCACATTATGAAAATCACATATAGATTGATTTGTTGAAAATATAAACAGGATGTTCATAAAATCAGATGTGGAATCATCTGCGACTGAAAGATAAACTTTAGTCACTATCTTCCATCGAAAACCTTGGGGTTAAAAGGGAAATCTTCCATCGTCAAGATAACCTCTTGTGGGGTATTCATGAAGTTATTTTTGTGAATGTCTAACAGAAAACAATACTTCCGGTAAAGCCAGTTGGACATTGAACTACTATCGAAAGATATTCTGAAAGCCTAACTCAAAGAAAAAATCTGAAATTGAAAATTTGCATTTTATTCAGATATCTGAATGAAATGCAAATTTCAATTTCAGATTTTTTCTTTGAGTTAGGCTTTTCAGAATATCTATCAAATGTAGTTCAATGTCCACTGCTTACGGAAGAGTATTGTTCGTTAGAATTCACAAAAATAACTCATTTTAATCTGGATTTTCAATTCACAGAAAAATCTTTCTATCAATATTCAATTGAGAATGTTTCCCTTTTCAACACATATAGATATTCAAGTTAAGAAAAAGGTTTCCAATATTTTCTCTACTATACAATCATTGGGTTACGTTTCGAAGTATAGTATCGATTCATGCGTATCATCATTTTTAAATAAGTCTACCATATAATAAAGAGAATAACTCCAGAGATATAATACAAAATACCGAGCCTTTTATATTTACTTTATACAAAAATAGGTAGATAAAAAATTATCATCTTGAAATATCTTGTCTAAGATACGAGACTAATAAAAATTATATTATCATATGTAGGTCTCTAGTATTAGTAATTTGTAACTTATACTACTCTGCAGTGTAAACGTTACAAAATATCTGAAATAACACATGGTGTCAGGTCGGTCACAATCAGTGGAAATCTAAGGAAGTTATGGAATTCAACAAACCTGAAGCTTCAGTACCTGAAGCTGGAAATGTTAGTCCGAACTGGAAAAGATACGTTAACGATTTGAATTGTTTATGGAAGCTACGGATTTAGATGCTGAGTCAGAGAAAAAGAAAATAGCAGTATTCCTCAATTTAATTGGTGATCAAGGTTTTGAACTTCACAATTTATTTACATATGATGTAAATGATAAAGTTGAAATTTGAAGCATATTGTTTGCCCAAGAAAAATATTATATTTGAGAGATTTCTTTTCAACAGTTGTATACAAAAAGGTCAGCCTTTTAATAATTCTTCGACAGAATACGTAGAGCTATCAAATCCACGGAGTACAAAGACCAAGATTGTATGTGAGATATCGAATTGTCATCAGAATATTTGACAAGTCAATTCAAGAACACTCATTGAGAGAGCCAAATCTAACTTTGGAGAAAGCGATCGATCATTGCAGAGCGAAGGAAACAAGTTCATTTCAATCGAAAACGCTACAGAAAGAAATAAGGAACGTCAATGAAGTTAAACCAAACAAGCAAGTTATTAGAAAACATAAAATAAGGAAGCCAAGCTGTGATTATTGCGGTTACGAACACGAGCCTAGGAAATGTCCAGATTTTCTAAAAACGTGTGCAAAGTGTAGAGGAAGAAATCACTTCTCCAGTGTTTGCAAAAACAATTAACAGAAGAATATCACTGAAGTTTTGGTTACAGGATATGAGAATGCGGAATCGGACAACGAAATATATATGATAAGTGCTTTTTATTATTTATTTATAATTTATAATTTGTTTCATTGATTGTCTATCTTTTTAATATTTTAAGAATGGATACCTATCATAACAAAAAGGAAACTCCGGCTATGTTATCTGTCTCTTTTTCAACAATCCTTTTACCTTATCCCAACTCAGTCGGTACGCCTATGAAGAATGAGTCACCTCTATCATCAGCAGCAGGTTCCGTATTGCCAACTTGGCCAACTTGTCAAATATGCTGTTTGTGGGTGGATTCTAGAATAGTGAAAAGCATAGAAAAATTGCAGAACAAACATAGCATGAACCACGATAACTTAAATACCTAATAATGATAATAATTATCAGTTTCATTATTTTATAAACCTTTCCTAACATAACAATAGATGCTGTGTCGAAAAATATGAAGCCGATGGAACATACTGTTGAAAGTATAACTGTTTGGGCAGAACAGGTGAAAATCAATGACAAAATTATCTCTTTCAAGCTTGATTCTGGCGCTGAAGTCAATATACTATCCTTGAATGAACTGGATTTTTCAGGAAGCAATTTGAAAAATGCCATCAAACCGAATCAAATGACATTGGTAGCATATAGTAGTGAAAATTAAAAAATTGAGCCTCCTGGTTAGATAGAAATGTCTGCCCTTATATCATTAATTGTGGTTGATACCATGAATCAAACACCTCTAGGTTTACCAGGGTGTTTAAAGTTGAATTTGATAAAAAAAGTTCATAGTGTTTATTCAAAGTTCCGTTCATTTGAGGATATTCTTCGAATTTATTCTGTTGTTTTTGAAGAATGAGAAAACTATTCAAAACCTCACATTACTTTGGAAAAAAATGCAATACCGCGTGTTGTTTTTGTTGTTTTCTACATGCTTTACTAGATAGTCTAAAAAGTACATTGGACCAGTTTGAGTCTAAGGGTTTGAAAAGGAAGGTTGACAAAACAACAGAATGGGTTTAGAAGAAATGGAATAGATTTGAGAAAATCCTCAAATGATATCCTTGAGAATGATGTAGAAACAATTATGCCATTCACTTCCACAGCCACAAGGGATAAAACACAAAATGATATAATAAAAATCTCATGATTGTTCTATCAATTCTTCATCACCTAGTTCGAGATAATCCAGTGATTGTGGTAAAAAAGAATCCATTGAAAATTCAAATTCTCCTTACAAAACAAGATCAGGTAGGATTGTCAGAAAGCCTATCAAATTCAATTTTTGATTTCAGGAAAGAGGAAAGATGTATTATAGTTATTACTTATTATTATGAAAAGGGAAATTGTGGCATATTGGACAAATTATCAAATTAAAGAAAAAAGCATCCTCAAGTGGGAGTCGAACCCACGACCTTATGATCTCTAGCCATACGCTCTACCAACTGAGCCATTCGAGGACATAGGAATCGACACACACTTGTGAATAATTTCCTTCCATAATTTAATGTATTTCTCTCGGACACAAATTCCCACTTCCATACTTATTATTATGTTCATACTGTAGATGTTCGAAATTGAAAAAAAGGAGACTGTCACTGTCACATTATAACAAGTAGAAAGAAATAAAGACTTTTCATCCTGAATCAGATTTTGAATGAATATCAATAAATATTTGAAATAATACAAGAATTTGGAGAACAACAAGCAATTTTTACTATTACCGCAAAAAATCTTTTCATCGTCTAAAGATAGATGAACCGTCGGCTTATTGAAGAACAAACGTTCACAGATTGCTATATTCTTCAGGCATGTTGAATACCATATGCTGGACACCATTTTTCAGCAGTACGATAACGATAAGATTTATGTATGGGGGCATCAAAAGGAAAATTTCCTGAACTATAAACTTCAACAGTTGAACATCCCCGCGAAAGCTATGAATTCAGAAGGATTGGATAACTCATGGTGGATGGTCCTGTATACACCACCATCACCATGGACGTCCATTCAATTATAGCCTCCGCGATGTCGATATTTTTTACAATAAATACTTTTTCAAAAAAATAATCCAGATTTTCATCTCTTCGTTTATGAACATGTAAGGAGTCGTTTGAAATAATCAAAGTGATTTTATTTCTATGATTGCGTCCAAATTAGTTATATTTGAGGGATTGCAGGGTGTTGGAAAAAAATGTATGCTACGTCTTCGCTAACGTTTCGCGAGTATATTTCTCACTTCTTCAGAGCTATAATATGAATAAAAGAAGTTTTGTTAGTTCACGACTACATTGGAACAATGCAATTATAGTTCCGTACGTAATGAAGCCCAATGTAGGTTAACTTCCTCAGCGTACGGAACTATAATTGCATTATTCCAATGTAGTCGTGAACTAACAAAACTCCTTTCATTTATATTATGGCTCTGAAGAAGCGAGAAATATACTCGCGAAACATTAGCGAAGACGTAGAATAGTTTTTTTTTGTCCAACACCCTTCAATCCCTCGAATATAATCAAAGTGATGCTCAAAAAAGCGTCACAAATGGAACGTAAAAATTACATTTTTGAAACGTTAAAAATGACACTTTCCACGATTTAGAGAATGATCAGAAATTAAACGTTAAATTTTTTTTTAATAAGGAAATTCATTTAATTTTTTTGTAAATTCTCGAAACCTCAAAAATAACGCCTTTCACGCTTCAAAAACGATCAAAAATAAAACGTGGACATGACATTTTCAAAACGTAACATGCATAAAAAATGGGGAAAAATAAAATGTGAAAACAGTTTTTTTTATCGTAAGAAATGTCGTTTTTTATATGAATAAAATTGTCGTTTCACACTATAAAACGTATACAGTTAGAATGTGACACCTGGTAAATTTTTAGGCGGTCATGTTTTTTCTTCTCTTCACATATTTTCTGGAATCCCCTGTATACTTCCCCAATGTAACATTCTGTATATTTTTTTGGCAGTCATGTTTCACATTTTGGTCGCCCCGTATTTTTGGCGCCTTTTTTTGTGATCCATCCTGTTTGGGTTTGGTGGACTGTAACACTTTGTTGAGTTGAAAAATTATATATTTAACTGCTTTTTCTATATAACTTTGAGATAATGGCAATTCATTAGTTTTGACAAATCAATCATAATAATTCTCTTGTTCCTTTTCCTTTCAACTGAAAATCTTGAAACATACTCCGGAAACTATTGAGGGAAATAAAACACCAACATAAATCCTGCCAGCCTTGAAGGAACATGCTTCAAATAACATTGGCCTGCCAGGCTATTGGTAAGGACAAATTCTTGATACAGCTCTTTTGATTTCACCACTAGCTGTTTTTACCGAAACCACACGACTAACATTGTCTTTTCCGGGATGCAAGCGCACAACGCACCCGAGGCACCATTTCATAGGCGGCAAATTATCGTCTTTCACTAATACTAGAGTGTTTTCTTCGATGTTCTGCTGATTATGGCGCCATTTACTCCTCTGTTGAATTTCGGATACATTATCTTTACTCCAGCGATCCTAAAATTTCTGCCGTAATTGTTGTATTCTTTGATAAATTTACAAGCGATTATCAGGGATATGTAGAACGTTTGGATCAGGTACACACGTTAAAGGTTTTCCCACCAAAAAATGCGCTGGGGTTAAGGGATTTAGGTCATTTGGATCACAGGAAATGGGATTCAAAGGTCGGGAATTAACAATTGCCTCCACTTGAACAAAACGGAGTAAAATTCCTCAAATGTAAGGCTCGCATTACCCATGATTCTACGAAGATGATGCTTTATACTTTCCACACCTGCTTCCCACAGACTCCGAAGTGCGGTGAGTTCACAGGAATGAATTTCCAATAAATCCCTTCATGAGAGAAGGTATCTTCTAGTTGATCATTCTTGGAAATTAAAAATCTACCTAATTCGATCAAATCTTTATTGGCACGAACAAAATTCGACCCATTATCAGAATAAATCTTAGAGGGTGTACCGCGGCGACTGGCAAACCTGCGCAATGCAAGTACAAATGCTTCACTAGTTAAATCAGACACGAGTTCTATATGAATAGCCTTCGTTGCAAAACATATGAATAAGCAAATGTAACATTTTGACAATTTTGCCCCACGACTCTTACGGTCTCTTATTATGAAGGGACTGGCATAATCTACACCTGTAATGGTAAAAGGAATATCCAAAATCAAACGGTCTCTCGGTGAATTACCCATGACAGGGTTTATTGTTTTTGGATTTGCTCTGAAGCAACGTACGCAATTTCTAATCGTCTTTTTTGCTAAATTTCGACCGCCAATTGGCCAAAATCTATCTCTTATGGCCGATAGTAAACATTGAGGTCCTGCATGAAGTAACCTCGCATGCTCACTGGTAAATATTAAAATGGTAAGGGAGTGCTTATGATGAAGTAATGGATGTTTTTTATCAAAACTGTAACTGGAATTATTGAGTCTTCCACCTACTCGGATTAAGTCATTGTGATCCATAAATGGATTAAGACTTAAAATTTTGCTCTTCAAATGAACTGTTTTGGTTTTTTTCAATGACGCAAACTCTGAAGGGAATGCTTCTTGTTGGGATAGTTTGACTAAAAGCAAAAGAGATTCATTAGCCTCCGATTGTGTTATATGCAATTCAACTTCGCGTTGATCCTTAGATTTTGAGCAGTTATGCTTGAATCATAGTATGAAAGCTGTTATTCTAATTAATCTTGAAAGACTTGAATACCTCTCGAAAGGAAAATCGTCCTTATTTTGGGTTAACATGCACGTTTGTTTTTTATCACGCATTCCGGGCAGTTCATTTTCATTTATGGTGTGATTTTCTGGCCAAAATGATTCGTCTCTCTTGAGCCAGCTCGGTCCTTGCCACCACAAGGACGCATTTTTCAATTGACTTGGGTATACCCCTCGCGATAGCATGTCAGCTGGGTTATCCTTGGTTGGAACATGGCGCCACTCGAATTTTTCGGTAATACCTTGAATTTCAGAGACACGATTGCCCGTGAAAATTTTCAAAAAATGAGGGCTTGTTCCTATCCAACCAAGGACAATAGTCGAATCAGTCCATAATATACACCTAGATAAACTTACTGTCGGACATAAGGCGGATAAAACCTTTTGTAGTAGCCGAGATAGCACGAGTGCACCACACAGCTCCAAACGTGGTAATGTTTGAGTTTTTATGGGCGCAACTTTGGATTTTGCACATAATAAATTGACAGATACTTCGCCCTTATTGTTATTGCTTCGAATGAAAATACAACCTCCATAGTCATTTTGAGATGCATCTGAGAATCCATGAATCTTTATGGCGCTATAATTCTAACACAAACCTAAACGATGAATATCTAGAGAATTTAAATTATGTAGATCTCAAGTTCCAGACTAGGCCATGAGGAATGTAAACTGGTCGAAGTGACTAGTCCATGAAAGTTTTCGAGCCATAGTTTTTGTATGGTTATTTTCGCGATAATAGTGCAGGGAGATAACAGACCCAGCGGATCAAAAATTTGAGATATGTGAGAAAGGATTCGTCTCTTTGTTATACCTTTGAATTCAGAGGAGGTGTCTATTTTGTACATCAATCTATCAGAAGAACAGTTCCAAATGATTCCCAATGTTTTTGCATTTTGATCTTTCCCGATATCTAAAATGGTATGTGATAATTCAGAAGAATTAACACTTTGCAAAACTTGTGGTTCATTTGACGTCCATTTTCGAAGTTGAAAACAACCAAGTTTTAATATATTTGAAATTGTTTCACAAATATGAGATGCACCTTCAATAGTATTAGATCCTATTAAAAGGTCATCCACGTAGAAATCATTCTTTATTATATCAGAAATATATTTGTTGTTATTATGTTCATCGGCTAGAGCAAAAAGACATCGTTGGGCCAAGAAAGAAGATGCAGCTTGTCCGTATGTAATAGTTTTTAAATTGTAAGTTTGAAGCGGTTTCAAAGGATCATCCCGCCAAACGATGCGTTGTAACCATGAGATACATTTTGTGTATATCCGCGGATACGACGTAATAATGCACTCTGAATCTGAGAGTAATTGAAAAAAGATCATTTTGAATTGTGGGACCCACCATCTGAAGATCATTTGGAGAAATACCAGTAGTACTGGGTGCAGAAGCGTCGAACACCACTCTCAATTCGGTGGTGAGACTATCTGCCTTGATTACACCGTGATGGGGAATATAATATGTTTCGGGTTTAGTGTCTGATGGGTCAACCACTTCCATGTGGCCCATTTCTATGTATTCTGTCATAAAATCTATATAATGACTCTTTAGATTTTGATCTCTCTGCAATTTTCGCTCTAAGGCTAGAAATCGTTTGATAGCTTGATCCTTAGAATCACCAAGATCATTTAATGATCTCTTTAGTGGAAATGATACAACAACAAATCTACCCTCAATATTTCTTGTGATGTTATTCAAAAAATGCAATTCACACTCATTTTCCTTTTTTGAAAAAGTATTTTTTTGTAAACATTTTTCTATTTCCCAGAATTTTGTTAGTTGTTTTTGTAGGTCATGGTTTGTGCTGAAATGACATTTCACATTAGATTGAATTTTTCCATACACTCCGGAAATGACCCAGCCAAATCTGTTTTTTTTGCATTATGGGTTTATTATGACCTAACTCTATTTAACCAACGCATAAAATTTTCCAAAATACATCTGCACCTAACAATACGTTGATTTCTCTTGGTTTATTGAAGTTAGGGTCGCCAATCTACCTATATTCTTTGGTATATTTGAATCGCATTTATTGATTTTTATGTTTGGCAAATCACTTGTGATTTTTGAGATTACTAAACAACTTAGAGGCGTAATGAAGATTGTAGAAAAATATCACATTTATATTGCGCCCTAGAAAGAGTTTGATTTAACCCCAATACGGTTATATCTATTTTACGCTTTTCTAAATCTAGATGCTTTAGTGAATTGAAGGTGATGAAACTAGATTGACTTCCGCAATCTTAAAGTGCCCTGACTATTACCGGGTTTTTGAATTTGTCGAGAACTTGTACGCATACCGTTGACAATAGTACCTCGTCTATATCACTCGTGGCGGAGAGTGTGATTTGACGTCCAACTGTAGTATCGACAGATTCATTAGTTGTTTGTTCACTGGAACTTGTGGTATTCAGATGCAATAAGGTATTATGACGTTTGTTACATTGCTTGCAAGAACCAAATTTGCATGTTTTTTCGAAATGACCACCCTTCAGACAATTAGTGCATGATCTGGATTTTGAAATGAAATTGATCCTATCACCAATCGTTAGATTTGAGAAATCAACACATGCGTAAATGAGATGATCCTTTTTGCAGTATGAACATTTCGAACTTGCATTGATATGAAAGGTTTTTGTTGTGCTTGAATCTCGTCGATAGTTTTTTGTTGGCAATTTATTTACATTTTTTACTTCGACAGTTTCTAACATGTCAGACCTACCTTTTAGAAATGTCTTTAAATCGTCCCAAGTTGTAAGTTCTTCACCTATTTTGTGCTGTTCCCATTCTCTGGTTGGTTTGTTGTCAAGCTTTGTTGTTACTAAGTAGTTTATCAAAGTGTCCCATTGATCAGTGCGTTCGCCTAGCTGCTGTTATGATCTGAGATGTTTGGCAATATTATCTAAAATATTTCTGATTTTTGATGCACATTCCCTTTGAATTGGCTCCAAATTAAACAACGCTTTGGTATGAATATGTACGAGCAATTGATTATTATTGTATCTGTCACACAATGTTTCCCACGCCACTGGATAATTAGAGGCTGACAGTTCTATTGACCTCATAACTTGGGCAGCCCCATTCTCAAGGCATGCTCTCAGATAGTGATATTTCTGTATATTATTAATTAGCATGTTGTCATGTATCAAGCTTTGGAAGGTGTCCCTGAATTCCAACCAGGTATCCATGTTACCGTCGAATTTTGGCAAGCTAATGACAGGGAATTTGACACCTTTCAAAACTTGAACATTATTTTCGTCATGATTAGATGAAACATCAGTACTTGCACTGGCACTAATTTGCTGTTCATGTTCTCTTTTGTACTTTAGAACGATTTGTTTGGCGCTTGCAATTGCAGCAAAGTGTCTTCAAAGACAGCACGCTCCTGATGTTGAGCCTCGATTCCAGACTCAGATACCAAATTTTGAGTCTGGTTTTGTAAATTATCAGAGTCCGTAAAAATAGCGTCTGCCTTTGAAATCATTTCTTCTAGATTGATTATGTTCGCCTCTGATAAAGATTTGCCCTCCAAAGTTTTTAGATGATTTGAAAACAATGTTAGCTTGGCACTTCGCTGTCTGCCGAGAGATTTTTTTTCTTCTTCGGACATTTTAGGTGAAAATTATTCGAGTTGAGTTCAAATATCAGAGATAAAACTAGAATTGAATCAAGTGAAAGCAATTGTCTTGGATGGAAATCAGAAAGGAAATTGGAACGGACTCACCCCTTTGCGCTACAACGTTGTACTTTCCTTTCGCTTCGGAGGAAAGAAAATCAGTCAGTTGCGATGTCTTGATGATATACCAACTTCCTATTTTCAGCAGGAATCTTCGAAGCTCAACGCACTGCCTAATGCGTTTTATCGATTGGTATCCAGTTGCACTTTGGATCTCCGTGAATTTTTGGAAATACTTTTTTAGATTCACGAAAATTTGCAATTAATATCGGCTCGTTGGACCAATGTTTGGGTTTGGTGGACTGTAACACTTTGTTGAGTTGAAAAATTATATATTTAACTGCTTTTTCTATATAACTTTGAGATAATGACAATTCATTAGTTTTGACAAATCAATCATAATAATTCTCTTGTTTCTTCTCCTTTCAACTGAAATTTTTGAAACATAGTCCGGAAACTATTGAGGGAAATAGAACACCAACACATCCAATGTTGTAGACTTTTCGACGAACCGCTCATGGCTGATTCTCGTACTACGGCGCATCTACCTCCTCGTCACACTCTCCATACCGCTCTCTAACCCAAACGTCACGCCATGCTTTCTCTCTCTAATACACTGATTTCCCTATGTGGTCCCATAGTCACATTGTATACTACTGTTATAATGCATCATTCGAAAATATTTCGAAAAATTGATGTTTTATCCAATTTCTGAATCATATTATTGCCGTACTTCTTGGTGATACGACAATACTAATGGACAAAAACTCTTTATTTCTTTGTGTTCTGTGTGAGATTCAATTTTTTGCTGAGAAAATAGACCAGGGCTGAAGCCTTTGAAAATGGTGAGAAGTGAAAAAAAAATAGTAGGATGAAACCCATTGGAAAAGAAAGAGAATATAACAACGATTTTCGGCAAAACTACAAGTCCTATGGAAAAAAGTTCTATCTACAACTTTTGTTTCCACACTTTTTTCACATAACCTCAAAATGTATGTAAAACATTCAAATAACCAAGTTTTTGGTTTTTTATTTTTATCTTTCCCAAAAAAAATATTTTCCACGAAATTTGGTAAAAACTTGCCTTTTTATGTCCCAAACACACTGTATTTTTTTTTATTTGAAATATAAATTTTTTCACCTTATTTTGTTAAAATTTTCAATCAAAAATTCTCCCTTCAAAATATCAGCTTTTTCAAAAAGCTCGGTGAGCTTTTTGTTCGTTAAAATCTCTACTTTCTGATTGTATGAAAGAAAATATACATTACTATGGTAAATGTTCTCAGAAAAGGCAAAGAAACGTAAACTTAATATTTAATAAGACATCTACAATATTTTGAGAAAGTTGTAGAATCTTTAATTTATATGCCTAGATGCCCATTCATTGCTATTTCAAGATAACTTATATACCTGAGTGACCTTCGGGAAATTTTAGCCCATCAAAACGTATTTCATAGAGAAGTGGGGAAGATGGGAGGAGGCCTGGGGGGGGAGGTCTGGGCCTTACTACCTGTTATTTCATTGCATTTTCTGAGAACATTTACCATAGTAATGTGTATTTTTTTCATACCATCAGAAAGTAGAGATTCCAACGAACAAAAAGCCCACCGACTTTTTTTAAAAAGCTGATATTTTGACGGGAGAAATTTCGATTGAAAATAAGGGTGCTTTTTCGATATTGAGTCAAAATATGGTGAAAAAATAAATATTTTAAATCAAAAAAATTACAGTGTGTTTGGGACATGAGAAGGTAAGGTTTCACCGAATTTCGTGAATAAAAAAGTTTTTTTGTAAAAGATAAAAATAAAAAACCAAAAACTTGGTTATTTGAATTTTTTACATAAATTTTGAGGTTATGTGGAAAAAGTGTGGGAACATGTAGTTTTGCCGGAAATCGAAATAAACCGTTTTTCACCCTTAAAACTCACCCCCTTCCATTTCCCGACCTCAGATCACCCGTAAATTATTTTTCCTTTCATTTTTGTTATATTCTCTTCCTTTTCCAATGGGATTCATCCTACTATTTTTTTTTTGTTTCAAAAATTATCGACCCTGGTCTAAAATAAATCTCACATATTGAACTTGTTCTCTTATTGTTTCAGGATCTTGAAACATTCGACTTGGAAGATTTCAAGTATAATTCTGTGAACATAACTGCCTTCAGAATCGTCGACATGGAGCATTCGAGTGTGAAAGAAACTTTGGAAATTATGGAGAATTTCCAACCTATAGGCAATGCTATATTGAATAGAAGTGGCATTATCCAGGTGAGTACCAAATAGCCAACCCCATTTCAGCATTCTTACAAGAATTCTAGATTCATTTCTTGAATCAAATGTTATTTTGATGATGTTGAGACTTCCCCTCCCAATTGCGGAAAAAATATTCACTTTCTTGCCATAATCCAGAGTTGACAATTTCATGTGCATCGGAAACAGTTCAATTTTTGATGTTTGTTATCGAAAATGGTTCAGTATCACTTCTCCCCCACCGATTATTACTTTATTTTGAACTCCACGAATCACTTCAATGGTTCAAACATGAATAACTATCAATTATCATGAAAACATATACAATACACATACAATACACACCATATATTCCTCACACCATACACTCCTAATACATACATACATACACACATCAGATTTACCTAACCCCCTTCCATATAATAATTAGGTCCCAGCTTCCACATTCCGTGAAACTTTCTCGTTGTTCTATACACTCCATTGTTCTAGAGATATTATTGTGTTTTTTTTAAGATCGACAATAATGTTTAATGCTCACTCGGTGCTTAGGCCCGACACTTTGGTATTATGAAAACCCGACAATTCCTCTGTATACCCAATGAGTTAATCAAGTGCTTGAAATGTTCAAGAAATGCGTTGTTACTGAATCAACAGAACGATGCCGATGGTTGATATAGAACAGTCCTGAAGAATCAATATGATGAGCATACCATTCCTCATGCTAGCGCTATAGTGAATTCATTTTAACCATCGCATAAGTCATATTCCGTAAAGTTATAAAACAGAACTAAACATTGATTCTGTCATCAGATTTTCATTTTTCGGACCTCAGTTTAATAAAAAATTTACCATAAATCGTTAACATTAGGCAGATTTTTTACATATATATGGATTGGACCGCGTCTAGAAATTCCGTAGTTTTGACGTTTGAGCTCCCGTTTTTGGAGCCATTTTCAAGAAAAGGGGAAAATATATGAATATGAGATATTGATAAGAGTAACAGAGGTAATGTGATTCTCAACCGAGGTCCCAATCTGCCTACTCCTAGGTTGTAGTCAATAGTTGTAGTCAGTAGAAATATGATTTAACCTGAGGTCTCAATCTGCCTACTCCTAGGTTGTAGCCACTTGGAGTATTTATAGGTTAATTCAGTGAAGCGGAACTATGGCAGAGCTTGGTTTGACAGCAAGGCGGGAAAATAGAGGTATCCAAGTATTGAGTGGACTGCGTTCATCATCGCGTTTGTTGAGACAGTTCTGGCGTTTTTGGATCTGAAGCACTCCACGAATGACTATTGCTTACAGTGTTCTCTCAGTAGCGATGGTCCTGGTGTGGTCGGAATCTCTTCTGTGGCCTGTTTCTCCGTAGTGCTTAGAGAGTGCCGAAGAAGGGTCTTAGTCTCGCACAGCTGATTTCCGTAAACTCGGCTGGTGATTTGATGTTAGTTTGTCCTATGTATGTCCTAGGTCATTCGGAATATGGTATTCAGTATATTTCTTGAGACTCTCCAGCTATTATCAACCAAAGAAATGATTTAATTTCATTAATCTCTCCAACAGTTCAACTGAAACAAACTATTTGGTTTCCGGAATATTGTTCTCCGTTCGAATATATTCTCAGTTTCTTTGGGAGGTGGTGATGTGGTGATACGGAATAAAACAGATATGTGAGCGGATTAGAGAGAATTATTTTCTATTTTGAACGAGGAGATCCCGTGGATGATTTTCTCTGCTCTTCTATCACAAAATAACATGAAAGTGTAGGACTCCCAAAGATTTTTTTCTGTTGCCAATTATACAACGAAATACACTCAAGATGTTCCGAGTACTACTTTACAATTCAACGGAGTTCAAGTACATTTTGACTGATGTGCCTCCTACGCCCCTACCTGAAGAGAATCCTGGAATGAAAACCCTGAAATTCCGTTAAATCCTAGGAATCCTTTGAACTCGCATGTTCTATGTTGAACCACTGATGGTGAAATGATCAGCACAAGCACCGGACAATTGAACCAATTACTTCCGCAAAAAAATTTTTTAACAGAGACGGCTTCATTATGCCGGGAGAAAATAACAATTCTTTAGTAGCGACTCTTTGCCTAAACAATCGTAGGAGAACCTGGAGAAAACCTCCAGCCCCACCGGTAAACTCCGCTATCGTACCCAATTTCATGATTGATTTTTCGTTAATTATTCATCATCGAAATAGATTCTCTGTAACAAACAAATCGTGCTTTTCAGAAAATTCCGACAGATCACAAAAATATCAAAAATATCACATAAAAATCGAAACATATCTTCATCAACCTTCCAGTCCATACAACTATGGAATGAACTATTCATTTATTCGACATAATTCAATTCTGAATTGTATGCACGACAATGGTGTAATCACTCGATAATATGAAATTTAAAAACTGGATAAACACAACCCTTATCTGTGATACTATTGGCAGATTCATAATTTCCGTAATGAACATGAGTTTTCGTGATAGGTTTTCGTTAGAATACTTGAGTGAGACTAAAGAAATTGAGTACAGTTAACAATAATCAGGATGAGTGGTACGTTTTTTCAAGATTTGAAATTTCCCAGTTCTATACAAAGAATATTGAAGTTATTCTTGATATTTTTTTGATATTATAACTGTTAAATATCTGAATATCTATGATCTATGAAAAAATGGAGGTCCACCATTGATAGGTAGAAATGGGTTAGAAATGTTGAATTTAGGAATAGGTAGAATAGATAAAGTCAAATATGATTTAAATAATATAATAAGTTCTCCTATCAACCCGGATGAGTTGATGCTAAAATACAGGGCCGTATTCGAAAAATCTTTTGGAAAATTTAACAAATTTACAGTGTCACTGAAATTGAAACCTGGAGCGACCCCAAAGTTTTTAAAGCGCCCTGTTCGTTTAGTCTCAAACCCCAAAATAGAAGATGAATTGAAAGATTAGTCGATAATGATATTTTGGTGCCGGTGGAATTTTGAATGGGCGAACACCAAGTTCCAATATTGAAACAAAGGGGGGAGTTATCTTTGGGAGATTTCAAAATAACTTTGGCTCAACTGGAGGTAAAAGGTACCCCTTCCACGAATCGAATATTTATTATCCAACTGCAAGGAAAAAATTTTCTTAAATCGATCTTTCGGAGCATCAGCTGGTATTGTTGTCGGAAGACAGTCAAAATGGTAACCATATCCACCCATAAGGGATTGTTTTCGTTCAAGCGTCTACCCTATGGAATTCATTGTGCTCCATTTATTTTCAAAATCTGATGGACAATTATTTTCCTATTCCTGGGGTGGTGTGTTTTTTAGATGACCTACTCATCACGGGCAGGAATGATCAAGAGCATTGCGAAAGGTTGGAAGCAGTTTTGAAACGTCTGCAAGATTGTGGATTGAAAGTTCGAAACGAAAAAATGAGCATTTTTTCAAGATTCTGTTTTGTATATAGGTCATAAAATTGGCCAAAACGGCCCCAAAAAATCTGACGAGAGGGTAAATCGAAAAAAAAATTTTCCCCAAACCCCCCAAACGTCAACAATTTAAATTGTTTTCTTGGAATGGAAAAAATTAAATTTTCAAAAATTTTTAAAAAAAGCTTGATTGATCATGATTTTGCACCCCCAAATTTATTCGTTAAAAAAGGGGTTGAATGGCAGTGGACCAGGGAATGCCAAAAAAGTTTTGGGACTATGAAAGAAATGCTCATGTCACCTACTGTTTTGGCCCATTATGACCCAAACGTTCCATTGACATTGACTGTAGATGCATCAATTTTGCCATTGGGGCAGTTATAAGCCATGTTTATGAAGGGAACATAGAACGTCTCATAGCATTCGCTTCCCGGATGCTATTATCCGCAGAGGTGAAATATTCACAAATAGAGAAAGAGGCATTAGCGATAATATTTGGTGTTAAACATTTTTTCCAATATTTATATGGAAGAATATTTATTCTTTACTCTGATCATGAAATCAGAATGAAATCAGATACATTCCTTCAAGTAAAAACACTGCCGATTATCTTTCACGGACAAGAATCACAGAATCTACCAACCTTACTCAGAATACATCTATTCATAATAATCAAGAACTAGACTCAATATCATATTTGCAATTTTTACGAAACGAAAACTTCCCAATAAATTTCTCCCAGATCAAACACGAAACAAGAGTAGACCCAATTTTGAGCAAGGTTATGTTCTATATACAAAACGGATGGCCAAAGTTAGTCCCTTCTTACGCAGGAGTAAAGAATTAACCATAAAACTAGATTGTATTATGTGGGGTTATCGGATAGTGGCACCTAAAAAATTTGCCGCAGACATTCTGAAAGAACTTCACATTGGTCATATGGGAATAGTGAGAATGAAGGCACTAGCACGATCTTACGTATGGTGGCCGGCAATAGATGAAAGCATCGAAGAAGTGGCACAAAACTGTCAAATATGTATGAAATTTTCAAAAAATCCTCCTAAAATATCGCTTAAACATTGGGATTGGCCTAAAGAAGTGTGGTCGAGGTTACATGCTGATTTCTTCGGTCCCCTCTTCAATTAGTATTTTTTTGTAATGGAAGACGCCACTTCAAAGTGGATTGAATGTTTTCAGGTGAATAATATGTCTGCCACAACCACCACAAGTATTCTCGGTAATGTTTTTGCTAGGTTTGGACTTTCTAGGGAACTTTGCACAGATAACGCTCAAACATTTATGTCAGAGGAATTTCAAACATTTTTGAAAAAACATGGGATCAAACACAGTACGGGAGCCCCTTATCACCCTGAAACAAATGGTTTAGCAGAATCGGCAGTCAAAATAATGAAAAAATCTATACTGAAGGGTAGAGAAGAAGATAATTCAAGAGATAAAAATTATAAATAGATTGTTTTTTGTTTCAATATAGAAATACAACACACACCACCACAGGTGAAAAACCATCTAAATTACTACCGGGGCGTAAACCGCGGACCAGATCAGATTTATTGTTACCTTCCGTTGAGGGGGAAGTTCAGAAAAAACACGATTACCAAACAAAATATTATCAAGGCAAAAACGACGTTTTTTTCAATGAACTAGACAAAGTTTGGGTTCGTGACTTCAGGCCACGTACAACCACATGGTGTAAAGGTGTTATCGCGAAAAAAGTTGGTAGTAGAACTTATATTGTAGATGTAGAGCGAGGTTTGAAATGGAAAAGACACAAAAATCAACTGAAAATTAACGAAAGTGGGGAAAGTAGATCGCATGATCATCTCGTTTCTATTATACCTCGCTCTACAATTACTGAGGGAAAGAAGGATACAATTTCCTGTCCTACTGGGGCGACTGACATGATTGAGACTTCTCAAGAAAGAGTTCTAGAGGTAAATAGTGATGGTGACAGTGATAGGCAGTTACGGCGTCGTAGTCAGATCCGCCCTCCAGATAGATTAATATATAATTGATTTTTTTTGTTTTCAATGCAAATGAAGGATTTGTAAAAGGGAGAGGTGTTAGATATCTGAATATCTATGGAAGTTCAGGTGCGATGAACAGTTTTTCTGCTGACTTTTTGTAAACATTCCTACGGCACCTGATCGACGAAGCTCGAGCAGTGGGCCCAGTTTAATGCAAACGTTTGGAAATTAAACACCAGTATTTACATTAATCAGTGCTTCATTTCATATCAAATGTGCATACCTAACAATAACCTTCCACAATCTGAACACAAAGTGGATGGTATTACAAACGTCAAGAACTTTCTTCAAACTACGCTATAAGAGGTGATCTCAATTATTGAACTAACATTGGGAAAGGGTGATCAGTCTAAATCACAAAATAATACTTCTCCAAATAGGTTCTCATAAAGTTTTGATTTGATTGATTTTTTTGAAATGAAATGTTTCCATTCTGGAGAAACAAAATTATATTAGTAATGTATTTAAGCCGGTTCTAGAGCGGAAGTGACGTCGTGTACGTGAACGAGGGTTAGCTTTTGGTTTTGGTGCCAGACCTAACCTAACCTACGGGTACGTGGAGAAGGTCTGTGTTGGGTTAGGTTAGCAGAAATCATACCGGGTGCATTAGAAAAAGTATAGCTACAATCTGTCATTTAGTTAGGAAGCTGGCAACCAGTCATTGGGAAAACTGGCAAACTGTCATTGAGAAGAAAAAAAACATAGCAGCAACCTGTCATCGAGCAGAAAAAAACATGGCAACCTATAATTGGGAAGCTGGCAAGCTGGCATTGAAAAATCTGCAATTTGTCAATGGGAAGCCTGTGACCTGAGTAGAATTCATACAGAGTGTCTAGGAAATTTCGACGTCTCCGATTCAGCTTATTTTCAACGAGATAACGTGAACCAATATTCCTGATGCATTTTCGTACTTGAAATTCAATTCTTATGATAACAATTTTGATTGGAGCCCCAGCACTGCAACTGGGGTATCAAATTCAAGGAGAGAACCCATAGATACATAATGGCCTCGATTAGAACAGACACGAACGATGCGTCTGCCTCCAAGAGCTGTAAAAGTGTAAAATAATTGCTCATAGTGGCCCAAAGTGCTCTTCATGTGGTACAGTATCTCATAACAGTTGTGTATATTACCTAAAGATTGTGAAATTTCTGGACGACAACACGTTCATTTGTTGTGAAGTGAAATCTAAATGTGGCAATGACCTAGACATCACCTTCAGCAGTGCCAATGATGGAGATTACAGTGAGATTCATTATAAAGAAGTAATTAGTCAATCGGACCTGATAATAAAAAATCAAGATGTAATATGTTCTTTGAAGAAACAAATCAAATTAATGAGTGAATCACAACAGGAGAACCCAATACATCCTGAAAAGTCATAAATCATGGAATTGATAGAGATGCCACCAAGCCATCTATATCGAACAGTGAAATCCATAATTTGAGGAATACACATAAAAGTTTCACCTCAAAATTCACCAACTTCTCTCCTGATATAGACAAGTCAGTGACCGCTACCGAACCCACTAAAATGGTAGTGAAGCAAAAACGTGCAATATTCAAAGAAAGGGAAAGCGATGAATCGCCTGCTGTTGAAAACATCAATGAAAGTGAAGAGCCAATTATTAGCGGTGTTGCCGTTTTGAATGCCATCAGCCAGGTGAAGTGTGATGAACTGATAAATGCCTCGGAAGTCCTGTTTTCAGAAGTCAGTTATAAGAAAAGGAGGAGACATAACAAACCTACAATAATAGGTGAAAATAAAACCATCACGTCAGAATTAGCACCTTGTTGAGCTTTTTTTTTCATGTGTTTGAACTCCACCCAGAGTTTACGAGTGAGGAATTATCAAAAATGATGGTGCCAGTTTCTCCTGAAGTAGTATGTGAAAAAATTGATTCAAAATACCCACATTATAACGAATTTTTCAAAATCTGGATGACGCATCAAACATGGAAGCAACATGAAACCCATATATTTGGCCAATGAGGCGCTATGGGAAAACAATTTTTTTCACGTGAGACAGAAAAGAAACCATGTGACATAGTGAATTCCATATCATCTGATAATATCAAAAACTCGTTTTCTGAGACTGATATTAGCGTTATTCATGTGTCTGTCTTTGGATGAACAAAAATCGGATATAATTTGTATCTCTGAGTATTTGCTGGACAGCAGTCTTTAACTATGTGAATCTACCAGGATACAGCCTTGCCTCATATTACTGTAGGGTACATGGTGGTGTCGCTATTTTCATTAGTAGAATTCTCTCGAGAAATTGATGGTGAGTTTTGCGCAATTGAACTTTGAGTCCTTCATGGAACAAAATATACCTCTTAGAAAATGGGATGCAAATAATAACAGACAACCTGTTGATAGGTTTGACAGAAATTCATGTATTGAAACGATCCACGTGACTTCTTGAGAGTTTACAACAATTTCAAAAAACATTATGAATGTAATATAATTGAAAGTAAAAAACGTACTTATGATCGTTATGTTGATTACTATCGTTTCGGACGTCCATCGTCTCGACGGATTTGAAAGGTTTTCACGACGTTTCGAATGCTTGTATCTGCAATCGTCTTCAGGTAAATACTGACAAGTTTAGGTGATACTTACCAATTTATATGACTGTGTAATTCGTGTAATTCCGCCATGTGCGTGTAATTTCGCGCGGTGTGGTGGTGCGTGAAGTTTCGCGCCTCTGCAGCCCGCCAGAAAGAGCAATCAGTGGTTTCCATACGTACTTGATCTCAACGCTTGGTTGACTAAAGGCGTTATTGGCTTCGATGTAGGCAGCCTCTTTGAACTCTCGTTTGAACCAATGCTCCTCTCTATGTAGAACACTTGCGTCGTCCCATAGAACTCGATGGTGCTCAGTCCAGGCGTGGTCAGCGATTCCCGATTTTGATATTTCTCCACGTTGAGTCCATTTCTTGTGCTCATCCAATCTTACCGATAACGGTCTCTTTGTCTCTCCAATGTAGGAATCTCCGCATTCATATGGAACTTCATTAATGCAATTCTTACTGATTTCATTTTTGTTGTCAGGTTTGGTCTTGGTCAGGAAACTCCGTAAAGTACTGCCGGATTGGAAAGAGCTCTTGATATTGAATTTGTTTCCGATCCTTCTGATTTTGGGACACCTCTGATGTACGGAAGGCAGATCACTGTGCTTTGTTGTTTCTCTTCAGATGTCTTCGTTCTCCGGAGTTGTTTCAATACTTCTTCTAGGAGTTTCTTGGGATATCCGTTTCGGTGGAGGTCCTCTCTGATGTGGTTTAATTCGGCATCTAGTGACTCCACGTCCACGTTGCATATGTGCGTCGCTCTCTCTACCAATGTTCTCACGATCCCTCTCTTCGTCGAACTCGGATGGTTAGAGCTGTAGCTGAGGTACTGCCCCGTATGTGTCTTCTTTCTGTAGACGGGGGTGCGGATTTCATTGCCTATTCTCTCAACGTTCACATCGAGGAAGGGTAAGGCACTGTTGGTTTCCATTTCCATCGTGAATTTGATCGAATCCCTGATTCTATTAATTCCTTGAGAGGAAATCCTGGAGATGTTTGTCTCCGTGATTCCATATAATGAAGGTGTCATCCACGTACCTCAACCACAGCTTTGGTTTGTATTCTGCCTCCCGTATAGCCAATTCCTCGAACCTTTCCATGTATATGTTGGCGATGATTGGAGAAAGGGAAGATCCCATCGGGAGTCCGTCGACTTGAGAGAAGAATCGGTCCTTTTCCTGGAAATATGAGTTCTGTAGGCAGCACTGCAGTCATTCCAATATTGCTTGGGTAGGAAGGTCAGTCCTCTCGTGCAGCTGGTCATCCTCTTCGAGTTTCCTTCTGATGATTCTCTGAAGGGACATTGGTGTAAAGGCGCTCAACGTCGAAGCTGATTAAACGATCTTCTGGTCAAAGTTCAACATCTGTGATGGTGTCAACGAAGTGCTTGGAATTCTTGACGTATGAACGGCTATTTCCTTGTAAGTGTTGTAGTATCGGTAGGAGGTATTTCGATAACTTGTAGGTTGGTGAGTTCCGTGAGCTGGTGATCGGTCTCAGTGGCATGTCTGGTTTGTGGATTTTTGGTAGCCCGTAGAGATGCGGTGGTTTGTTGTAGTGTGGCGTTAGATGTGATCAGTTGTCTGGAATGGAGTGTTCAAATTTCCTCAGAGTGTTGTAGATCTTCCTTTCTATGGTGGGATCCTTCTTCAAGAGTTTATAGTTCCCTGTGTGGAGTAACGACTCTATCTTGTCATCATATGTTGTGGTGTCCATGATAACCGTGGCGTTTCATTTATCGGCTGGAAGAATCTTTATGGATGAATCCTTCCGTAGAATTTTCAGGGCCCTCTGCTCCCCTGCAGTGATGTAACTCCGGGGATTGGAACAACGGAGAACGAAGACATCTGGAGAGAAACAACAAAGCACAGTGTGTGAACATCAGAGGTGTCTCCGAGAAAATTAGAAGGATCGGAAACAAATATCAAGATGCGCGTAACTTCAAGCACCACCATACCGCGCGAAATTACACGCACCACTGCACATGGCGGAATTACACACATCATTGCACCGACATTCATATAAATTGGTAAGTAGCACCTAAATTCGTCAGTATTCACCTGAAGACGATTGCAGTTTCAAGCATTCGAAACGTCGTGAAAACCTTTTAAATCCATTCAGACGATGGACGTCCGAAATGATAGTAATCAAGTTACCACATCGTCTACAACCTTCAAACAAACGTATGATCGTTATATTGCGAATTCTGAAAATAAGGTTCGGGACAGATGGCGATTAGTGAACTATGAAAGGAACAAACATACTTCGAATGGAACTGTACACTTTATCAAAACTTCTGAATTCAGCAACTTTTTCGCCTCAATTGCAGAAGATATAATCAACATTCTTCCCAAAAGAATAACGGATACTAATTCAAGCACTTATATGAAAGGCATATCCACTCCTTGTATCCATTTTTCATAGCGCCCATCACTAAAAATGAAGTGACTGAAGCTATCATTGCATTGAAAAATTCCACTAACGTGTACAATAACGTGTATAAATAGCAAAATTGTAGAAAACTTGACAGATATTCCAGTTCGAATTAACAAAAGTTATACCTCTCTTTGAGAAAGGCGACGTTGCCAAAATTGACAACTACCGGCCAATATCAATAATCCCAATTTTCTCAAAACTTTTGGAAATAATTCTAAAATCAAGATTCATGATGTATATGAAATCCAAACATCCCATTGCCCAATGCCAATTTGGGTTAAGAGAAAGAGAGTGACATAGTGGAAGGTCTGGAGAGTGGTAAAACTGAATCAATTACATTATGTGATCTCTCCAAAGCCTTCGACTGTGTCTCTCACAAAATACTGGTAAAAAAGCTGGCGTTTTCTTGAATCAGGGGTTTGCCGCTCGACTTCTTCAGATCATACTTGACAAATCGAAAACAATGTTTGAGCATTTATAATTCATCATCTGTTAGTTTTTTTCGCATTTTTCCAAGCGTCTAAAACGTCTCTTGTCGTGTCTAAATACGTTATTTTCAACGTTTATTTTTGTTGCATTTTTTCATGCGTATAAAACGTCTCTTTCCGAGTTTGAGAACGACGTTTTGAACGTTTATTTTTGTTACCTTTTTTCAAGCGTGTCCAACGTTACTTTTTACGTTTAGAACGTCGCTTTTGTCAATTCCAAATGCATTTTTTCCTTTTTCCTTTCATCCATTCAGAGTCGGAGTTATATTTGTGATTTTCATGTCATTGAATTCCGTTGGATCATTATTGACTTCATTTTGATCACGGTCTCGTTAAAAGCATACAATAACTTTCGACAAACGAAGAAGTTTTGACTTCCCATATTTCACTGGTGGAACCTTTCGTGAGAGCTGGCAACATGTGCAGTTGCCATTTTCTTAATGGTATCAGAATGGGAGTATCAGATTGCAAAGGCTGTAATTTGATGTGATCGTTGGGAAACAGTCGCTTTATCTTGAGTTACAAGTTTTCAATTTCCAATTTGACTTCTGTAGGCGTTGCCACAGTTCCCGTCGGTTCTTCAATTTTGAAGCAGTTTTCATCGTTTCCAGCTCGTACCAATCGGATAGTATGTTTTTCATAAGAGACGATTTGGTAGTCGTTGAGAATGTTCAAAAAGTGTTTTAGTGGAATGATCATGTTGAATGTCAAAGAAGTAGGTAGAATGATGCCTGAATTATCGGGATAGGTCTAATCAGCGGTAGCCAGGTGTTTTCTTTCTTCGTCGGTGTAGCACAAGAATTATCTGACGGTGCTGACGATCCCCACATCACGTACACTCTCCAATTCTTTGCCGTTTAGTTCGTAGCTGGCGGATTGAAAGCACCAACGTTGTTAACGAAACTCACTTCACCAGTACCCTGAGTTCTGGTTACTTTTTCGCTGATGTTCAAAAAACAGTCATGCGAAGAATCGTAAGCATCTGATAGGATGACGTTGTATCCAATGACGTCACTATTCAATCCTTCGATCGAACGCCATGTAATTTCCCATGGAATTTAGAGCCAGTTTATTAGCTGTTTTTCCTTCGTAGTCGCTGACTCCTAATAATTCAAATGTATCCTGTGTTTCTGGGAGAGAAAAAGACGTCGGAAAAGATTCGTGTCTTGTTTTGTTTTCCGCGTCGATGCCGATAATAATCACGTCAATAATGACCATTTAGTCAGTACGTCTTCTTTGTCGTTATAATTTCAAAGAATACTGGCAAAACAAACTACACAGTGTAGTTAACCTACTGATGATGATAACTAAGTTATCGAAATGCGCATGTAGGTGTGGTGAAGGGGTTACTTGTGCAATTTTGTGACCTTGTTAACATGTTGAGGCGATTACCGTTTCGCTAACTTAATTTAGACTTATTTCTGAAACTGTTTGCATATCAAACTGAAATGGTGTTTCCATTTATTGTATATTATACTTCAAGTAGCAAAAGCGAAAGATTATGGATGAGTGTGAGGTGAGTTATCTCAAGCGTAGCAATGGTAGCTATCAGACAAATTCATGATCACGCTTTTTCAACGTATACGATACCTTTTTTTTATAATTCGCAAAAAAAACAGTTTTTTAGCTTTTTTGTATGTGGAAAACGATCAATTGTTTTTCACGACTGGAAAAAAACAAATTTTTTCACAGTGCGGAAACACTTTTCCCCATTTCTTTCAAAGAGCAAAAAAAATCTTTGAGTGAAAAGATTGTAAAACTCCACGTAAAACAGTGGAAAAATCTGTCACTTTTTGACAAGTTATAGAAAAACTGTATTATTTTCATGACGACGATGTACCGTCATTATTTTTTCAATAACACTATCATTCATATACACTTAACATTTTCGATGTCCAGAAATGGTCTGCAGAAATTATAATTCCTGAAAATTATTATTTGGATAGATTTTCTGAAATTTTGTATATAATAACAAATATTGATTGGGTAGGCTTGAATCTATGGCAATTTTTGATCATCGGAAGATTTGAAAAATAAAAGAGAAATTGTTTGTTTCTAGGTATTGTAGTTACTAGATATGTTTTTGGATATTTGAGAGATTTTTCGTGAATCAACCCACTATACCCGGTTAAGCAGGTAAAGTTGATAACGAGGGCGGATACAGAGGGTTTTGAGAGATACCGCTATGCAACATACTTTACTGAGTACTATTCTGATACTATTTCTAGTTGGGAGAATGCAACTTGAATATCGACATTGACGGCAAACTATGAGTATTTTTTTCCATTATACTCGAATTTCATCAAAAGTCTGCTAACTAAATGTGAAGTTTGTGAAACAGCAGTAATAAAAAAAATATCTCGCATAAAAGCTTGTGCGCATTGGTGATTTTGGGTGACAATAAATTCATTGTCACTGTCACGTCACTGAAAATTTCTCAACTGCACGCCTTACAGTGACAATCACGCAACTTATTCGTTATTTGTCGAGATGGATTCCGAGGATTTATGGACCGTTGTGGGCAAAACCGATTGCATATTCGTCATCTATGGAAAATTCTAAGGTTAATCCTTTTTTTTTTCGCTTGTATCTGAAAATTTTTTTGGCTTTTCAATCGAGCGTGGCTCTTCTTGAAGGAGGGCGCTTGCGCCCCCTCTTCCTTCCCCCCGAATGACTCTAGGAAATTTTTCCGTTACCAGGAGCTAGCGAAATATGGAATTAACGAACTAAGCGAAACATAAATTATTTTGTTGAACAACAAAAGCGACAAATTTAATTTTTCCACGACTAATTGGCGGCAAATTTTGGTATATTTCGCCACTTGATTTGCCCGTGTTGTTTCGCATCGAGTGACGCGTCTTTGAATTCAATTCGTTGCCACCCCTTTTCTCCGAGAACTTCTTTATGAACTTCTTCGCGGGATTTATTCTGCGGATAGACAACATCGTGTTGTTCACAATACACGTTCAAGGGATTGATGCCGGGATTAACTTATTGATGAGCGTATAAATGACACCCTCTGCGCGATACGTAATATTGGGAATGACAAATACTGTTATTGAATCACTTCGAACAGTGTCACATCATGGAAGTCATTGAGTAAGAAGATTCGTTATCCATTGACAACTTGGACTATTTGAACGATGCTGCCAAGTGTAGTAATGAACATGGCATTACCAAACTCCTTTAGGTCCATCATCTGTGGTGCTAGTGGCTGTGGTGGAACGAACATGGCATTATAATTGCTGTTCAATCCAAATGGCGCAAAATACTAAAATGTTTGCGTCTACTCAAAGTCGCTGTATCAACAAGAATATCAACTGATTCGAGAGATATTGGGAGAAGTCAAAGGAGTCGCCTACTTTCCGTTAGAAGTTAATGAGGAAATTCTGAGCTTCAATGAAATCAAACCTAATTCAATATTCATATTTCACAATGTAGCTTGCGATGGTCAACAGAAAATTCGATAATATTATTCAATCTGCGAACACGAGGACACCGATGCCATTTATCTTTGCCAAACGTATTCGAAAATACCCAAGCAACTTATCTGAGACAATTGTAAAATTATTGTGTTGTTCGGGCAAGGCGAAATCAACATGAAGCACGTATTCGATGAACACGTTTCATCCGACACGTCATTCATAGATTTCAAACGTATGTTTACCAAATGTAAAGTGATAAGTATGGGGAATTCGTAATTTTCAACGATTGCCATCTCAATGCATACCGATATCGACGAGGTTTTATATATATATATATTTCGGGCTCTCGGCCCTCATCAGGAGAAGTGCAAGGATGAACAACACTTGGTAGAAAACGAGAAATCAACGGAGTCAACAAACAGAAGCCAGCCGCTCATTTGTGATTTCGGTCAGCAGACCCTGAATACCAGGGCAACAACCAACGTCACCACGGAGGCAGCTATAGCTACCTGCGTGATATCCGAGTCCAGGAATATAAATATGAAAGAGAGTAATATCGAGGGGACTGTTAAAAACAAAATGGAAGGAATTTAATGGACATAGCCCTCAGAGGAAAGTGCTAACCGTAGACACGTGTTTCGGGCTCTCGGCCCTCATCAGTACGGTGGAGAAGTGCAAGGATGAACAACACTTGGTAGAAAACACGTGTCTATATTTATATATTTATATATATATATATATATATATATATATATTTATATATTTATATATATATTATATATATATTATATATATATATATTTATATATATATATATATATATATATATTTATATATATATTTATTATATATATATTATATATATATATATATATTTATATATATATTTATATATATAATAATAATATATATATAAATATATATTTTCCTGCAAACATTATATATTAATTGAATTAAAAATGAAAGCACTTTCCAACCTCCTCATTGAAGATTGGAGATTGCATCAGAATCATTGAGTAATACATAAATTGGTAAAATATGAGTGGGACCCCACATTGAACGTTTTGAATTATATAAAAATTAAGTATTCAAGTATATAAAACGTTTCTGTATGCATTAGATTAGTTATAAAATGAAATGTATAGTCCATACCATTCTGTTTTTGGAGTCTGGGGTGGAATCATATTGAACATTATGAAGTATGAGCCGTTCTCCTAAAAAAAATATTTTTTCTGACATACCGTCAAATGGGGTAAAGTTAATAAAAAACCCTTTTTTCAGAGTATTCCGAAACTACAAATATTTAACAATCTGTAAAAAATAACGTATGTTGTTTGAGGCTTACCTGTCAAGATTAACCTATTTTGCTATTTTTATTTTACTTGGAAGTGCCCATTTTTTTGGCTGAATTGTGATTCACTTTAGCCCTACTTTGGGGTAAAGTGAATCAGTGGTTAAAATCGCTGATAAAATTACTTCAGAAGATGCTTTGGTGAAGTGAACCACTAAAAAAGTAAAAAAATTATAATAAAAACAAAATTATACACTTTGTTGCAGGAATTTGCAAAAATTTTCAATGGCTTATTCTAAATTCTTAAAGTCGACATAACTAATATTGAAAATAACCTTTCCTCTTTCAACTGATGAAACAGATTTTTTTTTTACCACTTGTTCTTGTTTTGTAACTGAAACGTTTTCAATTTCAGGGTGAACAAAATAACCTTTTTCGTGGATTCCTTTTATTCTCAACACATTTACGGTATATTGGTTATTGTTAATGGTTTCCACGTTTCCAATGAACAGTCTATCTCTCTTGTCAGTAGGAGATTCAACTATTATAAAATCATCTGCTTTGATTTTCTCCGCAGTCTCATTATTTTCTTCCTCAGTTTTATTATTTTCTTCCTATGTTCGCATAGACATTTGCCCTTCAGCACCGTCGCCACTGCTCTCTGAACATATTCTTGTTCGGAGTTGCATTTTCCCCCATCTCCTATTTCTTTATATGTTCTTGGCATTCTGAAAGCAAAAACACTAATATTATTATTATTCATAAGATTAATTATTAACATTCCAAATTGATTCACTTCACACCGTAAAATTATTTTTTGAACAGAAAAAATTGTACAAAAAAAAAACATTCAAGAAATTTCAATATCAATATTATATTTATAAATCAATAAACAACACATTTGTGGCAAAGATGTTTGAAAAAATTAATAAACAGAAGCAGTACCACTAAACTTTTCCAAGAAATGAAAAGAATCACTAAATGACCTGTGTTCACAAATATTTGTGTAGTACTTACGTTCATTCGAATTGCACACACTTACATCTTCTAAGCGTTAGAGGTACACTGCCAACAAGTTGCGACGCGAAAACGTTTGTGTGTCGAGTTCTCCGTAGAGATATTCCCTACTTTCACCGAAAAATGACCAAGTGGTTCACTTTAAGTGATTTACTTCACCCCATTTGACGGTACGGAATATTCTTGATGATCTAATAATACAAATTTAGATTTTCACAATTGGAAAAAAACACCACGATAAGAAATTGTTATATGTGCAGAAAAATGTGAATATTGACTGATTCAATGAAATATTCATACTACAAAATGAATCATCGATGATTATTTCTATATAGAATATTTTTCAACACATACAGTTGCAAGAAAAAAAATGGAAGTATCTTTCTATATGGATGAATGATAATAATAAATCATTCGGTACATAATCATCAAACTCCCACGAATAATAATGATTATGACACTTCCAAACCTCATTATAAAGATTATGAATTATTCCATCATAGTTTATACTAGTGAATAATAGTTTTTCACGTGGAATTGATATGCAAGTAGAAACATTATTTTGAAAAATTTATAAAACTGATTAAACAAAATTTCAATTGGTTTTCTAAAGTGGCTCTCATCATGTACATTACTAGTGACGATGTATTTTTGATAAGAAAGTTCAATTTTCCTTATATTCAATTTAGATTTTTTCATTTGAATTTGTGACCCTTTCAGTTGTAAGAAAAAAAAAGGAAGTCACTTTCTATAAAGATGAATATGACTTGAAAATAATTCGCAACATAATCAACAGACTCCAACAAAAATAATAATAATAATGAGACTCTCAAACCACACCATGACAATCATGAATTATTCCATTATAGTTTATACCAGTAAATGATACTTTTTCATGTGGAATTGATATGCAAGTATAAACATTATTGTGAAAAATTTATAAAACTAAATAAACAAAAATTAATAATATTTATATATGGAGCGAATTTTAAGAATGAGAAAGTATCTTAAAGGCGAATTAAATCCGTTATCGAAACGCTTGCCAGAAAAAAAATTCAATTACTTATAAAAAATCGGACAACTCTAAAAAATCTAAATTGTTTTAATACTCTAATTCAGATTTTGGTATAATCCATGAGATAAGTAAAATTATTCTCAATGGATTCTGTCTCTATGGAAATGGTTGATACCTTTTTTTCCAAAAAACCCCTTATTATTCTATATTCCGACTTTTCATTTGTTCAGTTTCATGTTCTAGGCGGTTTCTGTAACCCATTCTCGTTTCAAGGTCTTTATTTGTGGAAAATTATCAATAATTTGATATAATTTATTATCTGTTCCGAACGTATATTGAAAAAAATCAAATCCAGGGTCTTTTGATTTATTGTTATTTTAGTTTCATCCCGTATGAAAATAAATATTTTTTCTATAGATTTTGAAGAGAACATCATCGTGTATTTTTTTAAATGAAGGGAACTTGATTTCGATCAATAATTATTAACAAATATATTTCAACCATAACTCCCCATCAAGGGTTATCAACTCAGATAATCGTTTCGAATAATATAATTCTAATGTCGATAAAATTTTGGTGTAACACAAATCCTCAGAATTAGTTTGATCAGGTTGTTTGAAGTAAACTCTTACTCAAACTTTTACAGGTTTTTTTTTTTTTTTTTTTTTGTAATTTATAACAATTTCAGAACCAGGTTCAGATATGTTCGCGTTAAACATGTTTTCAGTCTGTACTTTCAATTATGATGTGTGGGTAGATATTCAAATTTATTCAATCAATTTTAGTTTGAATGATTTAAATATATGTTTTACCGAGAGTATATCCTGCGTGATGAAATACCAGAAGATTATAGTCCTGAAAGGAATATTCAATAGTAAAACACAAACGATTTCATTTAGGATACATTTTTTACTTGGACTCAAAATTTATCTACAACGTATATTGAACTGCAACAGTTGTTTACAATTTCACAATACAAACTTTCCATAACAACACAACAATTTCAAACTATTTTTTTACATAATGTTGGTTTATATTATAGTGTTATTTCAATCAAATACACTTATCTATCCTAAAACTAAGTTCTGTTTTAGAAAAACACAATCATTATTCCCATGAAAGAAATGAGTCTTACTCTTACTTATGGAGAAAAACTTTTTTAGGTGAAAGTTCAAGTGGGAGGAAAAAAGATTGATTTTGCAGAAAAACAAATAATTCATGAAATGCGTATCATAAATTGTGAAGGTAATTGACAAGAAAACAAAATGTATAATGAAATCATCAACCTGCAGTAATCATATCAATCAACTTTATTTTTAGTTTTTATCTTAATATATTAAAAACTTTTTTTCTCTGTAACGTGTCCAATAATTATTTTATTATATTTTTCGAAATTTTCAATTGTTCTGTTATGATTTTATCGCTTATGCATTTTTAGTTTGATGATGATGTTTCAACGTATCATGGTGCTACTTCAGTTTTATTCAATATGGATTGATTTGTTGATTGAATGAGGTCTGAAATGAAATTCCTTTCAGTATATCCGATAAAATGTTAAAAAAAAATCATCAGTCTTTTTTAAAGGAATTAGCTATGATTATTCATTGTTTTTTCACAAAATTATATTTTTTGATACTTTTTACGTAGTCGAAAAAGAATTCATTCTAGTATCAATCTATCAATCTATCTATCAATACTGTACATATCAGAGATCTCAAATACTCATTAATCTGGGGTGCTGTTTTGAGACAGTCCAACAGAGGATGTGGAAAAATATAATGGACTCATTGGTAATCTGAATATTGATACTCGTCAGAATATTCCACCAGAATACCTACATTCATTAATTTACTGTACATAACGACTTGTTTCACATCATTCACACCTCAGGAATAATTCTGTGGCCATCTCAATACACTGGCAATTCTATCGAAGCTGATCATTATGAAAAAATAAACATACAACAATTGAATATTGAAGCTGAAAATCACTGATTATGATAAAAAAATCAAGGTTCATCAACTTTGTTGAGATTACTAACAAATCTGGGAGTTTGGTAGGCTGCATTTTAAGGAATTTAGTCATCAAAATCTCATACTTGTAAAACTTCAAGTTTCATTCAACATGTATACGTCTACATGCAAATTTAGGTATGTATAGATTATTCAATACCATGATCGTAACGTTCACGTGAAATATAGTAGTAATTTTCATCTGGTGTGTAAACATTATGTTCATTATCTTCGTCATCATCATCTTCGTCACAAAAACTAATGAAACGATTGAATCGATAGTAGTCAACATGTAAATCTATGTCAGATTCGAACCCATTTTTGAGTCCAAATAACAATTGCTCAAATTCATTTTGACACCACATGGAACTGTATTGATATATGGTATGAAAATCACTGGTATTGTAAAACAAACTAAAATGATCTCTTATAATAGGCAAATTTACATTTCTATTGAACTTCTTTAAAAAACGTAAAAACAATTGATAATATGATATACATAATTTAATTTTATATCTATTAACCCATCTATTAACAATATTTAGTTTCGGGGTATTTTGTTTCCAATTACAATGAAGGATAACTGTACTTTGCTTTTTTGATGTGGAAATCAATGTTCATCAACTTTATGGAGATTACTAATAAGTCAGAGAGTTTTTGAGTGGGTTGCATTTTTTTAGGATCATAGTCATTGAAATTCACCCATTTTATACTTGAAAAACTTCGAGTTTCATTTACATGCAAATTTATATACGTGTAGAGTATTCAATGCCATGATCATAATCTTTGTCATCATCATCATCATCTTCTCCGTTATAAAAACCAATGAGACGATTGAATCGATAGTAGTCATCATGAAAATATATGTCATAGTCCACAAGCAATTCCTTAAATTCTTTTAACACCACTGTATTGATATATGGTATGGAGGGCACTAGTATTGTGAAACTTCTTTAAAATACAAGAAAGCAATAATAGCATAATTCACATGAAAATAGGTTTAGAGTTTGAATTTCATAACTATCAACCCATACACAATATTCAATTTTGGAATATTTTGTTTCCTAATAAAAAATGAGGGATAACTGCATCACTCTTTTGATGTGGGGGAAAATCGATGTTCATCAACTTTGTAGAGAATACTAATAGATAGTTATCATAATCAACCTATCTCATACTTGGAAAACTTCAAGTTATATTTACCATGTCTACATTCATCTGCAAATTCATATACGTGTGAAGTATTCAGTACCTCGATCGTAACGTAGATGAAATATAGTAGAATTTTAATCTGGTGTGTGAAAATTCTAAGCTTACACACATTCTCAATAATTTAGAATTTAACTCTTCTCTCATTCAACCATGAACATAAAACATATAACAACTTATTTTTTTCATGAATGAAATGGTCTGTAAGATTTCAACCTTTTTTTAACTATAATTATATGCATTTATTATTATTATTTCAGTATTCATAAAGTTTTCTCAGAATTGAAATGATACTTCTGGGTCTTGATATTTCTCCTTCCAACTGTTTTCTATGTCTAGTTGTTCTAAATTTCACTAATGAATCAGACGTCTTGGTGGGCTGCATTTTAACATTATATTCATCATAATCAACCTATCTGTCTGTCGTGATATAATAAATGTTTCATGTTGGAATATTATATAACCACTACATTATTTGTAATGTTCCAGCGCAATATTGATCTTTGTTTTCTGAATAACTGATAAACAATTATTGATAGACCTTGAATGATCACTTTAGATATAAACAAACAAGAACAATATATCTTCTGTATAAGAATTCAACAGATGCCCCTCCCTTCTCTTTTACTCTTAGTTCACTATAACCATATGCATACACATTCATGATTAGGAGTTTCCTTCAGAATTATTCATTTAATGTATTTTTTTACACGCTTTATATAAGCTTCACTTGTATGTTTGTTTGTTTGTCTGTAACCGACTCCGTTGGGCGCGATTTTGACCCACTTCCAGACGTCCGAATGATTTGAAATTTGGCGGGTGTACGAAATTCCGGTGACAATGCATTAGGAAATTTTTGTGTGGAAAAAAAACAAAATGGCGGCTCCAATATGGCGACGAGTTTTGTGATTATGGTCCGATTTGCTTCAAAATTGGTTCTGAGGGTTTTCGTGGTCGGAGATTATGATTCTTTTGTGAAAATTGGAAAATTCAAGATGGCGGCTCCAAAATGGTGGACGAGTTTTGTGTTTATGGTCTGATTCTATTCAAAATTGGTATGTGGTGGTTTTTGGGGTCGGAGATTATGATTATTTTGTCAAAATTGAACGATTCGAAATGGCGGCTCCAAAATTGCCGCGAGTTTTGTGATTATGGTCCGATTCTATTCAATATTCAATAATAATTATAGTTTGAAAAACTAAAAACACGCGTTATTAAAAAACTAAACTGAAAAGTTGAATATAAATAATAGTTTAAAAAAACTAAAAAACACGCTTTTATAGAAAACCAGACTAAAAAAATAGAAAAAAAATAATTATTTTATTTAAAAAAAAGCGTGGGGTGCATGGTATCCATAATTATATAGTACACAACACACCTAGTGCAGTAAAGTAAGAAATGTCTCAGATCACAGGTAATTGTTGGCAGAGGCGATACCATGCACCCCTTTTTTTTAAATAATTTTTTTTTTTTCTAATTTTCCATTTTTTTAATCTGGTTTTCTATAAAAGCGTGTTTTTTAGTTTTTTCAAACTATTATTTATTTTTTATTTCCATTGTTATTACAGAATTGAAACTATGATACTTCTGAGTAATGGTATTTCTCCTTCCGACTGTTTCCAATGTCTAGTTGTTTTAAATTTCACTAATAAATCAGACAGCTTGTCATAATCTGTCTATCTGGGTACAAAATATAGGAACATAGGAGGTTCCTTAACACGATCAACAATATCTATCTCATACATCCACATGTGAATTAACATATTTGCGGAATATTCAATACCATGATCGTGATATAAAATAGTAGAATTTTGTATATTTTATGCACTCTTATCATCAACATATACTCATGATTTTTCCATGGCTGGATTTTGTTTTATAAACTTTTTCAATAATTTGCAATTTGTTTATTTTTTTTTTGTCGACCATAAAAACATATGCCATTACAAAAATTTTGGCTTTCATTTTACTATACCTTTCGAATAAGCATTCATAATATTATTATTGTTGAAAAGGGAAACATTCTCAATTGAATATTGGATAGAAAGATGTTGAATACCTAGTGAATGCGATGCCTCTCTTGCGTCAATGTTACGAATGATTTCTGGTGCGACTCTTTTTTGGAAAACATTCTTCTTGGCTTCATTCATCTATATGAGTTCTTAATTGAAACTGGAATAGAAAATCAAGTAACTATCTGAATAAAAAAGCAAATGTTCAATTTCAGATTTTTTTTGTTGAGTTAGGGTCATTTCAGAATATCTATCAGGTGTAGCATGCAGCGTGCAGCGTGGCTTTAGCCGGGAAAGTATTTGTTTTCTGTTAGACATTCACGAAAAATAACTTCATTTTTATTGTTGATTTTTCAATTCACAGAAAAAAATTTCTATCCAATATTTAATTGAGAATGTTTTCTTTTTCAACAGAAATATATCACAAGAGGTTATCTTGAACGATGGAACCTAGTGGCTAAAGTTTATCTTTCAGTCGCAGATGATACACATTTGATTTTATGAACATCCTGTCCATATTTTCGAACAAATCAATCTATCATACCCCAAAACAGGTTTTGATGACAAAAAAATACCAATTTCAAAGTGTCTCTCCAAAAAAAATTTTGGGGTTGTTCTGGCATGCTGGAGACGACCATGGGTCGTTCATTTCCAACACCAAGTACGCTGTTTTGAGTCATAATAAGTATTAGTTGAGACGCTGGTAAATATGTATTTTACTATTTTGATTACTCTGAACGTCATTTAGACCTATAGGGAGCGATATGACACATACTGCTCGTTAGTATGGCGCAGTATGACACACTGCTCGTTAGTATGGCGCAGTATGACACATACCGCTCGTTAGTATGGCGCAGTATGACACATACCGCTCGTTAGTATGGCGCAGTATTGTGTATCGAAAACGACTAGAATAGTCTTGTATGTGTCAGTTTGCTATAAATGGAGGGCTATCAACAAAATAAATTCAGTATCCAACGAGATGTGTGACGTAAAGGAACAATCAATGGGAAAGAAGTGGAAAAACTCTCCAAAACAGCCTACCACTCAAGATAATACAATGATTGAGTCTGATATTTATGGCCTACGTTTTGATAAAGGGAATGTTATAGGACACACTCCTGTAACATACAAAAACGATAAACTGGTTGTACACAACAAGAATTTCGTTCTAACAGAACGATTATTGCAGTTATTGCTGAAACGAGTGCCGCAACATTACGAATCAGAAGACTTGGTGGCATACAAAAATATTTTGGAACTAACTAATGCCCATAAAAAGCCATACAAGGCTGATAGACCTGTGAACTCCAACGGCTCGTGGAAATATAGGAATATTATATCTCTACTATTCCCACCTAAAAGACGAAGGGATGTTAAGAAAGCAAATGATGGAAAGAAATACTCTCCATACTATATGAAGAAATCCGATACATCACAGCTAAAACAGAGACATACAGAATCCGATCCGTATATAATACTTCCAACAACCGTACGCATTACTATCCAAATATAAATGGATGAAACTACTGATACATCAACAGATCGAGGGTGCTATTTTCCAAAGATGAAGAATATCATGTGTAAACTAAGCTATATTGTATATAATATATATATATATATATATATATATATATATATATATATATATATATATATAAATTATGTTATTTTTCATTTCACATATACATGAACCTAAAAATATTATACTCGGTATCATTTTCGTTCAATGATTGTACGTCATAATAAGTGACATTAGTACAGCAAATACACAGATGGTCATATATTTTTTCCATCAATATACATATTACAAGTATAATTTACTAGAAAAATACAGTTGGCCAATAAACATAATCTCAAACCAGAATCTTTATAATTGAACGATGTCATGGGGAATACTTTGAAATCACATCAACAAAAGCTCAGATGCAAATGTACTTATAAACATACCATTTTCCATGGCCAACCCAAAAGGAGGTCTTACAAAAGACTCCAGTCCAGTGTGTGCACGGCCTCGTTAAACCTCCGGAATCCCCACTTTTATCGTTTAAGACGAATCTTAAATATCGATAACTAATAGGCCTACCATTCTTTGGAACAATGAATATGATGGAACACTCAATTGATAATTTTACCTCTTTTCTATTTCAACATCACTGTTGTTGCGAATAAAGCACTCGTCGAATTACTTGCTACTATTTATTCTACAACTGTTATGAATGCTGGTTACATTTATGATGAAGTATGAAATTACGCGCTTCAGACAATGTCTTGTGATCGACTGACAGTTTGCATGAGGCTGGGAACTCTGACGTTTATCCCAGTGCCGTAGCATTATACATTTTAGCGGAACAAAGAGTCTTTCAAAATGGAATACCCACTTACATCTAAATCAAACTAAACAATATAAATCAATATAAACCCCAAATACAAGTTCTTCGTGCAAGTTTCCTCAACTGAAGGTAGTTTCTGCCTCCACTGGAAAGTCTATTGGTAAGGAGCAGATTTTCTCAAAAGATCGCTTAATCAACCCCTTAGAAGTTCGGATGGTTGCCACTCGCGCAACTCCATCTGGCCCTGGATGCAATTGGACAATCCTACCTAATGCCCAAGACAATGATGGGGAATTGTTGTCCTTGATCAAAACCATCTGATTATTCTGGAGCCTTTGTTTGGAGGTTTTCCATTTTACTCTGCTCTGTAATTCAACGATGTAGTCCTTTGACCATCTCTGCCAGAACATTTGCTGCAGACGTTGCAACTTCTGATAGCGAGATAACCGATTTCCGACAATATCCTGGAGACTTGGATCTGGTACGGCCGTTAACGATCTCCCAATGAGAAAGTGAGCTGGCGTTAATGCTTCGAGATCGGAGGGATCGTTGGATAAGGGAGTGAGGGGACGAGAATTGAGGATTGCTTCGATTTGGGACAATATCGTAGCAAAATCTTCATACGTCAATTTTGTTTCTCCCACCACTCTTTTCAAGTGAAACTTGGATGATTTTACACCCGCCTCCCATAGCCCTCCAAAATGGGGTGAGTACGCGGGAATAAATGACCATGTTACCCCTTCTTTTGAGAATGAATCCACCAAACATTCTTCATTTGCCTGTACAAATTTTTGTAATTCAAGCAGTTCTGACTTTGCTCCTACAAATGTGGAACCATTGTCTGAAAAAACTTTATGTGGTTTACCCCGGCGTGAAACAAATCTTCTAAATGTTACAATGAACGAATGAACATAACATTTCGATGCTGAACTTCCCCTACCCAATTTATTTTTTATTATAAACGGTCCCGCATAGTCCATCCCGGTAACAAAGAATGGAGGTTGAGGTGTCACTCTATCCCGTGGCAACACTCCCATGATTGGAGCCTCACACCGAGGTTTGGCTCTGAAACAACGTATGCATGTATAAACCACCTTTTTTGCAAGGTTTCTTCCTTTAATGGGCCAAATTCTTTCTCTGATTGATGATAACAAGCTTTGAGGGCCAGCGTGATATAGCCGGTAATGCTCAAAATTGAATATACTTTTTGTCAATTTATGACTTGCGTGCAACAACACTGGATGTTTTTTGCCGAAATTGAACGAAGATAATTGTAATCGCCCCCCTACTCTAATTATCCCTATTTCGTCCATAAATGGATTCAACCTTGCCAAACACCCTTTCCTGATATTTTTATTTTCCTTCAACACCTGATACTCCTCAGGAAAACTTTGTTGCTGCGCTAATTTGACCAAATCTAAAAATGATTCTTCGAGTTCCTCCACTGTCAAAGAACCGGTTCTGCGTTCTTTATTTCGACAATTATAGGTGAACCTTCTACAGTAGCCCCACACCCTTTTCATTCTTTGGAAACTCGAAAAATTATCAAAGGGTAACACTGGTTCAACTTTAACCAAGAGTAGAGTCTGAACTTGTCGCTTTTTTTCTGGAAGGTCTGGCATTGGTTCAAATAAAGAATTTGGCCAAAAGATCTCTTCCTTCGCTAACCACCCAGGTCCGTGAAACCATTTGGTATTATTGTGCAAACCTGAGGGCATAACTCCCCGGGATACTAAATCCGCTGGGTTTTCATCCGACTTAATATAATGCCAATTTTCAATATTCGTCATATTTTGAATTTGAGTCACCCTATTTGCCACAAAAATCTGAAATTGATAAGCTGAAGACCTGATCCAGCTGAGTGCCACTGTTGAATCACTCCATGAATATATTTTTTGCCATTCATAATGGATTGCCGATTTGACCTTGTTTACTAATTGTGCACTCAACAAGGCACCACATAACTCCAACTTGGGAATCGTTACAGTCTTTATTGGCGCGACCTTACTCTTTGAACACAACAATCTCACCGAGATATCATTTCTATCATTTATCGTTCTTAAATAGATACAACATCCATATGCCTATGTATTTTCAAAGAATTCAACAATGGTCATTCTTCCCGGAATTGCAGCCATTATTGACAAAAACTTGATGGTATTTCATCATCCCAAGATACCTTCATCAACCATAATTGCTGTAATATTATTTTTGGAATTATAACACAAGCACTCACCAACCCCAGAGGGTCGAATATTTGAGAGACCTCTGACAATATGTTTCTTTTCGTAATTTTCCCTGAAGTCCTAGAGAGATGTATCGTGTACATCAACACATTTCCTGTTTCCTGTTTCCAATATAATCCCAAAGTTTTCGTTTTATCCTTTTCTCCAAACTGAACAACCCCCAATGATTCTTCAGCCTTAACCTGTTGAAGAATCTCTTCATTATTGGACTTCCACTTTCGGAGCTCAAATCCCCCAGAAGCCAAAATCTGAAACACTTCCTTGCATAGTTCCACCACTTCGGTGATACTATTGGCACCACTCAAAAAATCATCAACGTAGAAGTTTCGAGCTATTGCCTTTGATGCCAATGGTGAATTCTCGACATTTTCTGTAGCCAACTGTTTAAGACATCGTATTGCTAGAAATGGGCTGGATGCTAAACCGTAGGTCACCGTGTTGAGTTCATATGTCCCAACTTCCTCACTTAGGTCATATCTCCACAAAATTCTTTGGAGAGATCTTTGTGATTTTTCTACCCATATATTCCTATACATTCGTGCTTTATCGGCGCAAACTACAAATTCATGCGTTCTAAATCTGAGTAGAATGGTTACCAAATCATCTTGGATGGTTGGACCTACATATTGTAACTCATTTATCGAAACCCCAGTACTTGTCGTAGCTGAACCATCTTAGACTACCCGCAACTTTGTCGTTGTACTATGTTCATTCATGACCGCGTGATGTGGTAAATAATATGCAATTTTTTGATCATCCTCATTCTTCACCTTGGTCATATGCCCTGACTCCTCATATTCTTTCATGAAATTCATATAGCCTTGTTTAAGGTCAGAATTTTTATTGAACCTTTTTTCCGATCCTAAAAATCTATTCATTGCTGCCTGACTAGATCCCCCAAGTTGTGCCACTGATTCTTTGAAAGGTATCGATACAATGAACTTCCCATTTTGATCTCTTTTCGTATTCTCTACAAATAACTTTTCACATTCAATTTCCTCTTCTTCCAAATTCCTCTATTTCCAAAATTTCTCTAACTGTCCCTGTATATCGCTATTTAATGTTAACCCACAATAAACATTCCCCTCTGTTAACTCTGTATGTCTGACTTGTCCGGTAATGATCCATCCCAATTTGCTATTCTGCAACACTGGCATGTATTTTCCTAACCCAATTTTTTCTGAACAAATCAACTCCCAGAACAACCCTGCTCCGATCAATACATCTATTTCCCCTGGCTTGTGAAAACTTGGATCAGCCAACTGTATGTTTTTTGGAATTTCCAAATGTTTCCGAGAAAGTGACTGCATTGGCATTTTTTCACTAATTTTATCAATTACAAAGCATGACATCCTACACTGAAATTTCCCTAGACTTGATTTCAACCCGATCTGACATTTCTGTGTTATTGGAGCCCTGACCTCACTTATACCTATCACTGAAACATTGACTTCAGAAGTTTTTTACAGAACTATATATAATTTGACTGTGAGCCACAATCTAATAGACAGCGACAACTCTGAAATAACCCAGATTGATCACGTACATAAACCAAGGCTGTAGATAGAATCACCTCTGAGCTTCCTTCCATATTCTGAGTGGAAAAGGCAGCAGTGCTATTGCCTACATCATCTGTTCTATCATGTATGTCATTCCCGTTGTCATTATTTTTATTATCTGTTTTCGTGCTATTCCCAGAAGATATCCCCTCTCTGTCGAGATGTACTAGGATATTTTGTCGGTAATTGCATTTTTTACAACGAATATCAGATTTACAGAACCGACTAAAATGATTCGGCTCAAAACAACACATACACAACCTCAATCTTTTCAATTGTGAAATTCTCAGTTCTACCGACAATCTTCTGAATTCTTCACATTCGGTGAGTCTGTGGGATTTACCACACAAAGCACAAGGCCTTTCGTCACTATTTACTGTCATGAAAGACTTTGTTTTTGTACTATTTTCTCGAGTATTTTGTTTACCTAACCTTGTTTTTGACACCGTTTGACTCAATCCCAAAGTTTCCTATCTTTCACAAATTTATTGAAATCGCTGAGTGAAGGAAGAACTTTGGTCCCCTTATATTTTTTCCATTCCCTCAAAGAACCTTGATCCAATTTACTCGCTATGGAAAATATAATAAGTGTGTCCCAGTGTTTTGTTGGCTGCCCAAGATTCTCCAATGCTCTCAAATGTTTATTCAGTGTGTCTAGGAATTTTCTCAACCCAAATGAAGATTCCTGTGTCATTGCCGGCAAGTCATAAATTGCTTTGATATGGTTATGTACTAATAACCGTTTATTATCATACCTATCAGTTAATAACTTCCATGCAATATTATAATTTGAAGCTGAAAATTCCAACGATTGTATTACTTGTTTCGCCCCGCCCTCCAAAGCTGCGCGTAAGTAATGAAACTTCTGAATGTCTCCTATTTCCGAGTTTGCCTGAATAAGCGATTCAAATGTATCCTTAAATTCCATCCAGGTTTCATAATTACCGCTGAACCTTGGAAGTTGTATCTGTGGTAGACGAACATTCGATGTTTCAGAATTACTAACTGATCTCACACCACCAATTCCATTTATATTGACATTGGTTCCACCCCGAACGGACTCCGAATTATTTTCAACTACCCTCGTCTTTTCCTTGTAATCATTTATTATTTTTGTTGCCAATGAAAGATGCTTGTAATATTCACTCTCAAATGTCTCACGCTCATGTACCTGATCCTCGAGATTTTCCGACAAACCCTCAATTTTCCCTTGAACTTCCTGAAATTCGTCCATTACTGGAATCAATCCAACCTAATTTCAAATTCAATGAATTGTTCTTCTTCTACTTCAGTTACTGGATTTTTCTGACTTAATTTTGTTATTAAATCGTTAACAAATTCTTTGGATAACGTAAGACGTGATTTCAATGTGCCCCGTTTCCTAATTAACAATTTCAATTCTTCCGATGCCATATCCGTTCTTTTGAATTCCCAAATTCCTAATTCCTAATACACTCAAAACGAATGAATTTTACCACAATATTCACCCAAACCAAAGCGGAATAATGCAGTTCTTCAAATAAAAGAAAAAAGGAGATAGGAACGATCTCACCCGTTTTCCGGTCGACCAGCTCACTTCTCGTGTTCGGCTATGCGACTTCTTCCTCCTGCTACTCTCGTTCCCAAATTGGTCCACTCTCCTCTCTCTATCCTTCGTTTGTTTTCGTTGTTGAAACGGTAATATGGCGATGAATTGTTCCCAATGATTTTGCTTTTCGGCTTTTTAGAAGGACCTTTTCTCGATCACTTTCAATGCTTCATCCTATGCGGCTATATTGACCATTATGTTGTTGCGAATAAAGCACTCGTCGAATTACTTGCTACTATTTATTCTACAACTGTTTTGAATGCTGGTTACATTCATGATGAAGTATGGAATTACGCGCTTCAGACAATGTCTTGTGATCGACTGACAGTTTGCATGAGGCTGGGAACTCTGACGTTTATCCCAGTGCCGTAGCATTATACATTTTAACGGAAAAATCACGAATACAGACTTCCAAATTATTGGAGGTGATTCATTAGTTCATTGGAATTTTCGACAGCACGAACTACGGTATCTAATTTAATAAATCATTCATCGAAATTGAGGGGCTTTTCAACAATTATGAATTTCATCCACCATATTCACTGATTTTGTTCACCTCTCTGAGCAGATTCTCGTTGTCGGTGTTTGACCTGGGAACGCCTTTTGGTGATTTGATGATAAAGTGAACTGTATTCAAATTGAGTTTAGAAACCGAATGCACTATTCGACTCACCAATATGTCTAGATGCTTCCGGTGGTTCTTCTCTCGTCTCCTAGAAGGACCCTCCTATACTTCTGTAGGTATCTGAACTCATCGGGGGATGCACATATATACTGCATGCAGTGGTACTACCACAAACAATTATAAAGTTTTGAAAAGCGGCACAGTGCGATTGGAGGATCACGACGATAGAATTATAATACTTGTAATTGGAAAATGGCGGTTTAATAGGTACGTATAACGTCTCTCTCGGTACCCGGTACTGCTCGAAGTAGATCAACTCGTCGGACAGATGGTCGCCTGTTTTCGGGAATCAGGCGTCCTGGTTGCCAAATAGTGCTAACTTTACTAGCGCGAAATAATTTAAAATATAACAACCCTAAAAGCGTTCCGTAACATTCTAGCCCGCAAAATGCGAGTTGAGCATTTTAATAGAAAGAGAAAAAAAATAAAAAAATCAAAATAAAAGAAAAAAAAATAATAATTGATTGACCAACTCTACACGACAGCACACACAATGAAAATATCTGCAATACAAAAATTACAAAATATCAGGACAAACAAGCTCTTTGGAAAGATCTGGAAGTGGACACAGTTTGACCAAGGACCGTTTGAACATGCCGTTGGCGTTTTTCCGGTGGCAACCCTATTTACGGAATCGCGACCGGAATGTAGAGTTATGATACGAGCAAGCGTCCACTTGCAAGGGGGTAAATTCTCATCTTTGATGAGGATGAGTGATCCTATTGTAGGAGAGGGGCCATTGGGTTTCAACCATTTACTCCTCTGCTGCAGGGTGTGTAAATACTCAGAAGAATAGCGCTTCCACATTTCCTGACTCATTTTCTGTATCATTTCAGATCTAGATAAACGGTTTATATTTGTTGAGGTATAATCAGGTGAAGGGATAGGCGACACAGGCTCTAAATTCAAAAAATGTTTAGGCGTTAAGGCATTGATATCCTCTACATCATCCGTAATAGCACCAAGCGGTCTCGAATTGAGAATTGATTCAATAATTGCTAAAGTTGTGTAAAATTCCTCCTAGGTAAAAATTTTTTGACCAACGACTCGAGTTAAATGCGTTTTAACAACCTTCATGGTACTTTCCCATAAGCCTCCGAAATGCGGAGATCCGGGTGGTATGAAACTGTGGTCAATTTTTTCATGAATCACGGCATTTTCCATTAAGTCAGCAAGTTGTCTACTAGCACCTACAAAGTTGGTCCCTCCATCACTCCATAAATGAGACACACGACCTCGACGTGCAATGAAACGCTGCAACCTAGCCAAGAAGGTTTATTTGGTTAAATCACTAGCCAATTCAAGGCTTTGGTGGCGAAGCAGACAAATAAACATAGGTAACCTTTACAAGTTTTGACAACTCGATGGCATGTCATAGTGAGAGAAAATGGTCCATCAAAGTCAACTCCCGTAACGGCAAAAGGTTTCATCTGAGAAATACGACTAGCAGGTAAATTTCCCATAACTGGGGTGAAAGGTTACGGCTTGGTTTTCCAACAGCAGATACATTCTGACAAAATATAATTTATAGCCCGTTTAGGCGACAGAATCCAAAATGTCTCTGACATAAGGAAATGGGTTGTGCGGAAACCAGCGTGAAGGTATTTCTGATGATAGAAATTAATTAGAAGTTCAGTTTACTTACTCTGACGGGGTAAAAATAAGGGATGTTTAGCTTCATAAGAAAGATTTGAATATTCCAGACGTCCACCAACACGAAGCAGTCCGTCTTTATCGATAAAAACATGTGATTTTCGCAGAGGTTTCGAAAAATCCTTAGTTTCGAGTTCATAAGAAAAGGCAATTTGCTGAGTTCTTTTGACCAAAACAAGTAAGGCGTTATATAACTCATGTGACAACAAAGAGCAAACTGTATGCTGAGGGCGTCGAGCGTTTGAAATGAAGCGCCCAATATAAGCAACAACACATTGTAACGTGGCAAATGACGAATATTTATCAAGCACTCTAGGTTTGAAAGTAATTCGGACTGCCGTAATCCGCGGGACGCGACATCGGCGGCGTTATTTTTCGATTCGACGTAGTACCACAAATCAGGAGGTATTTTTTCTTGGATATAGGCTACCGTATTTCCGACATAGGTTTCGAAGCGATGAGGGAGATTTTTTATCCAATGAAGGGCGACCTGCGAGTCAGACCAGGCACACATTTTATCGAAACTGATTATATTCTGAAAAATTGTCAGAACGAAAGACATCAATTTTGATAGCATGACAGCAGCGCCTAATTCGAGGCACGGGATGGTAATATTTTTTAACGGTGCAACCTTAGATTTTCCGCAAATGAAATGAATATTGATAGAATCATAAAATGAAATTGTCCGTAAATAAATCACAGAGGCATAACCGCGCATGCTCGCATCACAGAAACCATGGATTTCATATCTTTGGGCATGGAAAGCGTAGAGTTTTATAGGTAAACTAATATTAGAAAGCGAAGGAAGTTCATCCTTGTATTGATTCCAAGTACGATTTATGTCAGGACTGGGAGTATCATCCCATCCAATCCCAGAAGCCCACAAGCATTGAATCGATACTCTGCCAAAAAGGTAATCGGAGATAAAAATCCTAAAGGATCATACATCCGAGCTAGATCGGATAAAATAGTTCGTTTTGTGCATAATTTATTCTGAAATGGTTTGACTGTAAAGGAAAACGTATCTTGAACAGGATTCCATTGCATTCCAAATACTTTGAGCAAAGAACTGGAATCAGAGTCGAAAGAAAGCGGGTTTGTACTCAGATGTGACGGCGGGAGATCACTGATGAGAGGAATCATTGCTGGACCACTTGCGTAACTCGAAACCACCCTTTTTTAGCTGAGGTTACGAGTATTTTCCGAAGTAGAAGAACCACAGACGAAGTCATCAATATAAGAAGCCGAACGGATAACTTCCGCAGCGAGAGGAAAATTATTACCTTCATCATCAGCTAATTGGCGCAAACAAGCAAGAGCAAGGTAAGGTGAGGGGGATAAACCGTAAACAACAGTATTAAGTACGAAGTCTCTAAGTGGTTCGTCAGGAGCGAAGCGAAAAACAATTCTTTGATAATCCTTATCGCAAGGATTTATATTAATCATACGGTACATCTGGCGAATGTCACTACTAAGCACATATTCATGACATCGGAAGTGCAGCGAAATAGTTACTATGTCCTGTTGTAATTTTGGCCGACATGCAAACACTCATTCAATGACTTTTGACCCGGTGGGTTAGCTGAACCATTGAAAACGACCCTGAGTTTTGTTGTTAAGCTATCAGGTTTCAAAACTCCTAGATGTGGAATATAATATACCTTTTCTGGAATATCTGTACTAGACACTAAGGACATGTGATTTAAATCGAAATACTCTTGCATACAATTTTTATAAAGCGCATACATTTCGGGATCTTTCAATAATCTTTTTTCCAAATTTAGAAAGCGATTAACTGCAAGATCTCTGGATGCGGTACTTTAAATGGCAACGATACAGTATATCCCCCACTATAGTCTCTGTAGTGCGTCATTTTAAAATGATTGTCGCAGAAATCATCATCAGGATTATTAATTGTAATAGATGGAATTTCTTCAACTTCCCAAAATTTTTTCATTGCGTTGTCTAGTTCAGATAGTTCATTAAAATTTACAAAAAATGATGAGACATTATTGGTAGTAGGCGGTATCTTGCCCATGAGAATATAACTAAAAATAGTGTTGATAGCATGAGGTTCATCTTCAGAACCCGATATTATACCATCTAGTAGAATGCGAGGAAAAAGATCAGCGCCAATCAATAAGTCAATAGCTCCGGGAATATTAAATCTATTATCGGCGAGAGTCAGATGTGAAATATGTGACCAAGTTTCTGTAGAAATTCTAGTAGTTGGCAAGTTATCACAAATTTTATTCAGGATCAAAGCGTCGGTATTCAAAACAGGCGAATTTTTACTAGTGGGTTTAATTGAGAGTAGGGTGTGTCCTTTACTGGTACACGTTTTTGTTGAGCTGAGACTTTTCACTTCAACGCACGAATACACTATTTTCAAACCTAATTCAATCATAGCTCTCTCAGTAATAAAGGAGGTCATACTTCCGGTATCAAGAAAACATCTGAAAGGTTGAAAAATACCATGGTTATCAAGAACTTCTAACCAAGCAGTCGATAGCAAAATATTTGATTTATGACCGATATCAGTACCAGCTAAACAGACATTCGTGGTCGTCGGCGGCGAATGACTCGAATCAACAGTCGCTTGGGGTGCGGCATCAACGGCAGGAATATGGAATTTGGCCGAGCATTTTGTTTAAAATTTGGAGTACGATTCCTAGTCGAATTAAAATGACCAGAAAATCTAGAAGTATTACTCTGGGGTATTAGGAGAGTACTAGCAGAGGCAGCAGAGGAGCAATTATTATCAAAATGCAAAAGCGTATGATGATTTCTAGAGGGACATTTTTTGCAAGTATACTGAGAGCGGCAACTTTTGAGATCATGCGAAGAGCTCAAACAATTAAAACAGAGATGCTGCGATTTGCAAAAATTATATCTGTCCGTTGGCGACTAATCATTGAAGGCGTGACATGTGTATAGTGAATGCTCCTTTTCGCAAAGAACGCAATTATCAGCAGGTGATTTATTGACGAAAATGACGAAGGCGATTTTTTATTCAATCTAATATCGAGGTTATTGCCAGTATTAATTGGAGAACGTTTGGTACGTGAATATGAGGAACTCAAAGTTTCCAGTGCGACACATGTTTTGTTCAAGAAAGAAACAAAAGTTTTGAGTTTGGGAATTTCCGTAGAACCATGTTCCAACTCAAAACGAGTAACAAGCGCAAAATCAATCCATTGAAAAAGCATCATAGAAATCAGGAAATCCCATTCATCAACTGAAAATCCCATTTGCTTGAGAGCGGCTAAATTTTCCGAATAAGTATCTAATAAATGTCTCAACGCAATTGGATTATCACCCACAATTTTCTGGGGTCGATCAAGTTCGAGAAAGTGAGCTTGAGCACGAAGTTTTTTGTTGGAGTATCTATCCACAAGAGATGCATAAGCGATTTCGTAATTATCAGCAGTCAAGGGTAAGGTGCGTACTAATGAAAGCGGTTGTCCTTGAAGAGTACAAAATAAATAGGTAAACAATATTACTGAGCGAGGAATTATTATGCACCAATGCATCGTACAAATCCAAAAAAGATGGAAATGCTTTGTAATCGCCAGAAAATTTTCCCAAATCTATTTTAGGCAGACGAATATGTGATGCGAGTGCGGACAGCGAAATTGCGGTACTATTCAAACCCAAAGGAGCATTTTGAGGTTTACTCATTTGAAATAAATCAGTATAAACTGTTTTTATGGCGAAAAATTCTTCAAGAAAACCTTGCTCAATGACATCCTCTGAATCAAAATCAATTTCGTCATCGGGAATGCTCAAAATAGTACTAACTACACTATTGTGGTGCTTTTGAAAATCTTCACGAATATCATTGATCTCTTCGTATCGAACTTTGAACAAAGTATGTATGGATTTATTACTTTTCGCTCTGAGCGCAAGCGAGTGAATAATACTAAGTTCACTTATACATGTCTTGCGGTAAACTTTGGATTTTTTTAATTTATCGATAGGCTGAGACATTGCGAACAATCAATGAGGGACCTAGTGATGCGAATAACTAAAACAGTTTCTCTTCTCGAGGTGAATGTCGTGCAAATCGGTGAGAAGTGCGATGATCGTAGTTTTAGATGAAATGAATTACGCATGTGTCAAAAACTATGTATCGCTGTGTCCAACTCCAAACGCAAACCCAGGTGTTGTGAAGGTCACACTCACCACAACGAAAAAGTAAAAAACGCAGATATTTTTATAGATGTGAAATGATTGTCGATATCTGGTCAACCAATATTCGAATCGTTTATATCTGCTTTTCCTAAATCAGAAATTTGAGCAAAATTAGCGGAATTAAGCGAAAATGGCGAAAAATAAGCAAACACTCAATGTTCTGATCGAACTATGCAGACATAAGAGATTTCAGATATAAAATCAACAATCAATGGGAATAAAACAAAAGTACAAGTAGGCTAGAAGGGCTTGATGATTTGGCTCGATAGGACCAATGTTTGATCTGGGAACGCCTTTTGGTGATTTGATGATGAAGTGGACTATATTCAAATTGAGATTAGAAACCGAATGCACTATTCGACTCACCAATATGTCTAGATGCTCCCGGTGGTTCTTCTCTCGTCTCCTAGAAGTGCCCTCCTGTACTTCTGTAGGTATCTGGACTCATCGGGGGATGACACGATCATATGCACATATAAACTGCATGCAGTGGTACTACCACAAACAATTATAAAGTTTTGAAAAGCGGCACAGTGCGATTGGAGGATCACGACGATAGAATTATAATAATTGTAATTGAAAATGGCGATTCAATAGGTACGTATAACGTCTCTCTCGGTACCCGGTACTGCTCGACAGATGATCGCCTGTTTTTAGGAATCAGGCGTCCTGGTTGCCGAATAGTGCTAACTCTACTAGCGCGAAATAATTTAAAATATAACAACCCCAAAAGCGTTCCGTAACAGTCGGTGTCGTCATCATCCATCTCAAACTGTACTTGTGGTAACAAAGTTTGTGAGAATTGACCACACACACATTACAAATTCTTATTTGATTCTTTATACCCAAAAGGTACAGAACTGTGATCGGAGAGAAACTTCCTTTTCAGGGATTTTGGTTCGTATTTTTTTTAATACTACAAAGTTACTACCTCGTGCTCCTGCGTTCGCCGGATTTGTTTGTTCAAGATATAAATAGGGTCACATGGCGTCAAAACCATGTCTTTGATGACGTCAAAGTTGATCAGTTGTGACGCTGAATGACTTTACACACGGTCTTATGCTCCCGATCTTTTGTCGACCATAAGGTATAGCTATAATTTTTGGGGCCTCCTAATACAAACTCCGTGATATATGAATCGAGACCTTTTTTCTCTAGTTCATCGGTCATATCACCGACAAACTCTCCGGTAGGGATATCAAACTCCCCGGGTTTGGAAAGATATATAACGGAATCTGTATCATAATATAAAACTCGTTCTTCCAACTGTTCAAGATAACCATACAATTTGAGACGAGCTTGCGCAGTAACAGAGGCTGCTATTACCACGTTTACGAATCAGAGGCCTCTTCTCTGTACTCCCAATTTACAATCAGAGTATCTTCGTTCACAGGGAGTACCGTATTGACATATATTGTGGGATTTGACATCATTCTGAAAAATTTTGCTGATTGATTGACAATCGAAGTTTTGGGTTGGTTCTCTCGTTGGACAAATTTTCCCCAAAAGAAATTCAGTATCAGTTTCGCCAATGACCTTAAACCTGGGTTGTCAATGACCTTGGAAAAGTCCAGTGTGATATTTTCCCGTTCTAAGAATCTGTCGATATACCGATCTTTTTCGGCTTGAGTTTGACAATTCGATGGCCAATCGGATGATTCTTGTTTGATTTTGATAAACTTGTTCATCATATCAGTAAATAGACCTGTAACATCTTGACCAAACTGAACGGTATCGTATGCCCATATTTCATATTTTTCCAAAACCTCGTACCCTTGGGTACTTCCTCAACAGTCCATTTTCCTATTGATGATCGTTCTACATCGGAGTGTGTGCAGTCATCAAAATTGAGATTCTGTCCACATTCACGACAAATAACAAACATAAGTTTGTTGTTCATTTTCGCTGGGAAAACAGGAAGGAATAACTCTCTAGGAGGAAGCACCTTGCACCTAATCAGCCCTGACACCAAAGACAGTGTCGGACATGCTGAGCCTACGTAGACGTTTGGGTGACCGACAGGGAATTTTCCGTATTCACAGACCCAGGGATAAAGGGAACAGACATCAACATATTTTATTTTTTCATTATTCTGAGTCCTATAATATTCAAATGTGTTCCCTGTTCGACCACCGTAAAATGCATCTCGAGGATTGAGTGGTGTTTGTAATACTAATGGGTGATTTTCGACATAGTCTTGCAACTCTTTGTTGTCATTTAGTCGCCTCTTGAAATCAGATTCCCAAATATCGATTACGTCATAACCTAGAGACTTGAGTCTACCTTTTTTAGCTGTGTTTGCTTTATATCTGAGCTCATGCAAAAGAGTACCATCAGACTGAACCATCTCTTGACGCGTTTCCAAATCATAAAAGATGAAATGAAAATTTCCAGACGGAGGGGTGCGGGTATCGGGTTGTATAAAACAAAGATGGTCTTGAGGCTGATGTTTCATGCAGACTTCACAGAAGATCTCGCCACAGGTATGCTTTCTGTTGATTGGTATAACCTTGGAACACTCCTCACAACGACGTATTTTTTCACAAATATGATGTTGCAAGTGATTATTGAAACATATCTGACCGCGAAAAGATCTCTTGCAAGACTCTCACTTTACAGAAACCGCAGTGGGACAAGAGGGTGATTGTTGGCATCCGGGACATGTCCTTCCACATGTTTTTTTTCACAACTGTGGGGTACATGACAGTCTTCGCAGTAATAAGTACAACGGAAGGAAAGTAATAACATTGTAGTGCCTTTCGTGGTGGAGCAAATTCAATGGAGGACCAACACCATCACCTTCGAATATTACGTTTCAGAAGGTTTTTCCTTGAGGGGTGTATCTCTTTGATGCGCAAAGCAATAGGGATACCCGTAGTAATAACAGCCTTCAAATTCAAAGACTTGATTGGTGCCCCCGCAATATCCATCCACTCCAGCAATTCGGACTTCCTGATCTTTTGCAGCATGCTGAATATCAATACGTCGCTGGTTTTCTTCCCAAACCATCTATTGATTGGCGATTTTGGATTGGTTATCACGCCACCTCTTTGGGATTATACCAATGGTGTTGGGTTTGAGGGAGTTGCGTCCATATACTTCGTTACAGGCCGACGCAATCGTGGTTGCTTCCATAACTGGACAAACTTGAGTCTCACTGATCAATAAGTCTCCGAATTTCAGACAGGATTCAGTGAGAATATGGACATCAGATACACAATATTCCTCAATATCTTTCTGAAAATGGAAATTATAATTTTTAGCGACTTTATCAGCATGCCATTTCATCAACTATTCTCTAGCTTTTTCATCTTTTGCATTATCAGGATCATAATATTTGAGAGGAGGTATTGCTCTGCTTATAAATAGTATTGAAGAGATGGGGAAAATATCCTTTCTTCAATTCAGTTAAACCAAAAGCCTTTGGGAGTTCGGAGAGGGCCATGGGAAAATAATTCAGAGAATCAAGGAATTTGACGTTGCCGATCATCATGGAAATCAGTTTGGTACCTCTCATCGGAAGTTAGATCGGTCTTGGTCAAAATGTAATTGAGAACGAATTGATGGTCAAAACCGCCACCATTGTGCGCCAGGACTGTAACAATTTTGAACTTTTTCCTTATTTGTAAAAATGATTCATAAATTTTGAAATAACATCACTTCATACTTTTTGTATGAAGATGATTGACAAACATTTAAACTTTTTTCTATAATACAATTGTGACAACGTTGAGAATGATATATTCGCAATTTTGAACTCCAAAGTTCTACCCTGGAGTCCAAAAGGTAGAATTTTCCTAACATTGACTTTCACAATGTTGAATTTTTGCACTCTAGACATTACAATAATTTTTGTTCACCACAAGACAGGTCTGAACCGCACAATTATCTGGAACAAACAGACTCAAATCAGCAGTGCAATGCATAAAGTAAAACGGTAGACCAGAAGATTGAACGGTTTCATTTACCCCAAAAAAGGCCCCCGACTTTGTCAAAATGTGTGCTTTACTCCCATAAGAATACATGTTAAAAGTGGAGTATATGAGGTACTTCTGAACAAAACCAACTATGAATGAGTAACCATTGATTATCGCTTGGAAATCCCCACTGTCACATAGGAATACGAATAGATTGAGACTTATTTTTCAGTCAGAAATCGTTGAAGTAACAACTCTCTCTTATAAAAATGTTCTGCAAACTGTGCTCCAAAGAATATCAAAGTGAGCGTGAACTTTGCGACAAATGTTTTATAACCAGCAATTCGAATAAAGGTAAATGGATACCATTCAATGGAGAATAATGGAGCAGTTATGGAGATATCAAGGAATGGCAAAATGCTCACGATAGAAGATCCGTTCTGTGTGAAAAATTGCAAAGTCATGGGACGAACAACAATCTACAAGCATATGTATAATGTTCATGAAGTGGATATACAGTTGTATTTGCCCAATGATCAAAAAATAAATACCATGAAAAATTAATGTCGTTTTATTGTCAAACAAAATTTAATCTTTCCCAAAAATTGCTCTGGCACCTCAGGAACACACACACACACCCTTTGAGGTTACTATAATTGAAGTTAGTTATTTACCTCTACGTATGCGTTTACAGTTCAATATGTTTTTGAAATATGCCCCTGAAAACGAGCATGATTTAATTTTTGAGATGATAGCAATAATTTTAAACTCCAGTGTATTAATGAAAGTTGCATTAATGCGGATATAGATTTTGATCTATAGGAATTTTCAATGTATTTTTCAAACGTTCGATATCATAAACAAAGTATAAAAAACCACTTACTTGAAGCATACACACACATACACACGATTACTTCACCGCGAATGTCTGATGTGAAGTATTCGTCACAAATTCCTAAACTTCCGGATAGCTCGAACAATCCTTCACGAACACCCTCAAACAATTTCGACACATCAAAAGTTCCACAGAATCCTTGTCAGCTACGGACAAATACCCTGGAGGAGAGTTCAAGACCAAATGCAATACCACTAGACGGTCAAGATCAAGATATTCAAAATTAAAGGAAATGACACAATTCCCGGTAACACTCCTTCGTAAAATATTATTTGAATGAGATATATCTGTTAAAATCTATAATTTTATATCATAAAGACTCTGAATAGGACACAACAGTCGATGTTTAAGAAACACTCTACAGTGAGAGCATTTATACATTTGACGTTACGAAAATTGTAAATACAGTTACAGTGTACGAATTGAAACACACGTTCGAAGTCTGTCTGGATATTTGTGTGGTTCTCTATTTTGCGTTGGGCAGAGCCTATGGATGAACAATAGTTTTCATATCGACCGCAGAAACGTCTTCCTGTGTCACCGAATACTGTTTCTTGTTGATTGTGTTTGGATTAGAATTATCACCGGATGCCGTTTCCTGTATGAGTTTATCACCAGCAGCACACTTCCCCTTCTTATCACATCCAACGCTCTGACCAAATTTCCTGTTGACTTTCCCGAATTAGAATTATCACCGGATGTCGTTTCCTGTTCGAGTTTATCACAAGCAGCACACTTCCTCTTCTTATCACATCTAACGCTCTGACCAAGTTTCCTGTTCACCATTTCCTGTTGACTATCCCAATTTAGAATAATCACTGACGCATTCTTATCAACAATCACCGGATGTCGTTTCCTGTTGACTTTCCCGAATTAGAATAATCACCGGACACCATTTTCTGTTTGCGTTTATCACATCTCAGACTCTGGAGCAAATTATCAATTTCCTTGCACGGGTAGCTGAAAAGAGTTTATTCTCAATTTAACCAGTGTGAGTAAGAGTTGTTCAAGTATTACAAGTGGAGTTTATTCCAGTCCCAATGACCGATGAGCAATAAAGACAATTAACACGGCAAATTAATCGGTATACGCCGCCGGTGGACGTTAAGAGATATTTGGTGGAGAAGTTCGTCTCATGTGTGTCTAAACATATTCTAATATTATTTTGTATGGTGATTTGCTGAATTTCAAACCTGGGGAGAGCCCAGAGGTGAAAGTGAAGAGGGTTGAGTTGGAAGATTTACCCGATATTCTGTAAGTCATTTTTTATCTCGAAAGTTCCATACTTAAACTTTCACAGATGCCGTGAAACACTCGTCACCTACCCTCCTTCCATTAGTGGAGGAGAATAATAGCCCCAATATTCTGTTAGTCATTTTTTATTTCTAAAGTTCCATACTCACGTATACTTTTACAGATGCTATGAAACACTCACTAGCACCTCACCTGCATCAACATCTCCCGGACCACCCACCCTCTAGCCGATCAACACATCATTCTCAACGATGATGTGTAAATACTGTCAAATGCATTTCTGTTTTTGTGATTGGAGTGTTGAGTGGCACAAAGCTCACCGTTAATTTAATTAAAGTAGGCTTAGGGATCCTTTATTCGATTTACCCTTTGTTGTAAAGTTGCACGGAAAATCACAACTTGGATGTATAGGAAGCATCAATTATTCAAAGAAAACAATAATTGAACCGAGCCTATCACTCGTGAACGGCTACACGCGAATGACTCTATCTCACTATACGGGAGAACATGGAGTGTTTATTTAAAAGTACTACCGGAGTTTAGAAAGATTCGAAAAGTTAGTCATAAAAAAAACAGGAATGCACTCATAAAATGTTAGAATACATATATATATATATATATATCATATATATATATATATATATATATATATATATATATATATATATATGAACTGATTCATAATGAAATTTCTGTACATGTCTGCGTTCAAATCATCTCTAAAAAATATGGTCCAATTATTTTGTTATGTAATAAACAACACCACACATTTGTCTTGAATGAATATTGGTCACGGCATTCTATTACAAAATTTGGATCATTGTTGGACCACCAGCGACAATTTTGGGGACTAACTGTTCCGTTCGACGTGAAAGTTGCCTCGTCTGTCCATAAAATCCTGTAGGGAAATGTGATATCATTTTCTCTCTCACCTTGGAACCAAAATGAAATTCCTACTCGAATAACGAAATCTCTTTCTTCAAGAGTGTGTATGAACTTTGGCTTATAGGCATGGAAATTCTTCTCACGGTTTCTCTGCCAACCCCTGTATTCTCAGTAATACTCCTAATATTGGTTTTTCCGTTTTCAACAACGCTCAAACAAACAAAGTTGTTCTTCTTCATTCTACTTCATTGGATTATGTGGTTTTTTGAAACTATTGTCCACAGAACAGTTTCTTTGAAAGTTTTCAATATCCTTCCCACAGTACTAAAGTGAATATTTCTTCCTGGATGCCGGTGATTGAAAATATAAGCAACATTTCGATATGGCACATTCTCACCATATAAAAAAACGATTTCCACTTTGTCTTGTGTGGATAACATTGTACATAAATCACTGAATTTTATATCATCAGGTTTAGTACAAATCGCTAGAACGAAAGTTTTTGAACAGTTATGAAACTGTGTAGGTGATTGAATAGTTTTCAGAAAAGTATGATATTTTGTTTGTTACTGAAATATTGGTCAGAAAAATAATCAAACTGGATACAAATCTGTTTAAAAAAAGAAATACGAGTGTAAAAAGAATGAAGAGAAGTTCGTTTATTCGATTACTGACATATCAACGTCCATACATTGAAAAGAGAATTTCTGGAGGTACATTGATTTTTTTTCTGGTAACAAGCCAATGTGGGTATTTTCTGGGCAAGATATGATATTGAAGTGTCGTATTCATCAAAATTGTGAAAATTTTATCATGTTTCGTTCGAATCGGTAGAGCGAAAGATTCCAAAAATAAAAAAATTGGAAAAAAGTCGAAGTGACAGTAGAGAGTCCAAATTTGGAGCAAAGGTATAAAATTGGAAACTGAGCAACTTTTTCATTTGGCATTTTTCGAAATTTTCAAAAAAAACTGTTTTTTTGAGGATTTTCGAAAAAAATGGCAAATTTGACAGGTTCAGAGTGGCACATGACAGAAGGAAAGAGGCTGTTTTTCACTCATTTTTCTATCTATCAATAAAAAAAACTTCCATATGTTGCGTAATTTATGTGTGACACTGTATATATATATATATATATATATATATATATATATATATATATATATATATATATATATATATGTATATATATATATATATATATATGACACTATTAAATTTTTTATATAAAGCTATTGTGACATCAATAATATCTTTATTTATCTTTTTTTATCCAATTTACAGGCGGAGCCCGCCCTAATGTTTGACTCGGTATACGTATTTGCGAAAGGGTTATCTGCCATGGACTCCAGTCATTCAATCAGGCCGATGAATTTATCTTGTGACATAGAGAAGCCATGGGATGATGGATTATCCTTATATAACTACATTGATGCAGTGGTGAGTAATATTGTAACTCGGAAATAATCAGGTGATACTGAACTACTTTATTGTTCATGAAATATTCGATGGAAAAACAGCTACGGATGCAAACTGATAACCACTGTGTTCTTGTTAGAAATTTTTCATAAACATGAGGGCGTTGTATGCGTAAAAAATGATTTATCTCGACTGCTCTCTCATTTTCGCCAATTAGTCGCCAAAGTTGATGTTTTCCAAAATTATTATGATTATTGTGATTTAAATTGAACGCATATACTGAATGTTGTTGATTTGGAAGTAGAATATGAATGTACAAAACGCCTCAGCAGTTTCTTCATGAAAATATCAAAAACGACAACGACGTTATCGCTGTGGTCGTTCTGGAAGGTCAGCAACACAATTCGCATTCGGTTGTGGTGATTGAAGCACTGTTGGTAATCTTGGTACTTCGAATGATTGTTAGGGTCAAAGGTAACTGACTTGGTAGGCTTCGGAACGAAACAAGTTCTTAATTGGTCGACATGACGTTCCAGTGTACGGCTGGAATTCAAAGTAACAAGCTAATGACGTTCACCTAAAACTTTTTTTATGTCTCCAAACTGCCAAACATTCTTGTTGTTGATGAGAAGTCGAATCTGGACTCTTTCCCGCTCATGAAAATAACCAGGAGTCTTCGAAATGATTTGTGACTTCCTAATGGAAAATTGCATCCAAACAGATTCTCAATTTTCTGTTAGGTACAATTCCGCTGGTAATTTTCCGCAAGCAAGCGGAATAGCCCTATAGCGAAAAAAATATTTTGTACCTTATCCTGGATAGATTTTTCATCATTGTAAACCGTCTTCAGTCGGTTTTTGAGCGTCTGATTATTCCTTTCTGCGAGTTCATTTGTGGCGGGATAATTCGGTACGATGAATTTTTGAAAAATTCCATTCGAAGTACAGTACATATGGAATCCTTCACTTTGAAAAATAGAAGCGTTGTCTTGAACTATGTTTCGTGATATCCATGAATAGAAAAAAAAACCAGTAGAGGAATAGTGTTGGAACTAGTTGGCACATCCTTCAATATTTTCACTTCGGCCCACTCAGATCGGGCATTCATGCACATCAGAAAATAGTGGTCTTCGAATGGACCCGCGTAATCAATATGAATCCGTTCCCAATTTTCTTCAGGTTGGTCCAATGGATGGATGGGTCCCTTTGGTGGATTTGACCTTGTCAGAGCACATCTTTTGCAGCTTTTGACCATTCGTTGTATGTCTTTAACAATGTTCGGCCAATAGACGTAACGTCGTGCTAGCTGTCTCATCTTGGTTATCCCCAGGTGCGTTTCATGGAGTTCGTATAGAATTTTTAAACGTAAGGAAGAGAAAGTATTATGTGAGTTCGTCATCTTTCGCAGATAAGTGCAGGCTATCGATGATCTGTTTCAAATCAGAATCTTCTTCAGTCTTGATAGTACTTGAAGTAATAGCCATGCTAGAAATCTGGGAAACAACTTGTTCGTAGACTTGATTCACTTCATCACCAATGAGTTCATCACTTGAAACGTAAAGTTGCTTAACTGGAGCTCGGGATAGACAATCTCTATTTTGATTTTTTGTCCTCTCCTAAATTTAACAGAGTAATTGAATCCGGAAAGGAACGAAGCATAATGTAGAGACGTGCTGCAGTCATTTGTGGCAGTACCTTGTGAAGATAAAGTATCCTCGCCAATGGTTCGTTGTCAGTGACAAGGAGAAAATTAGTTCCAAACAAGTACATCTAGAAATGGGTGACACCAAAAGTGATGGCAAGGGCGTTTCTGTTCAGTTGGCTATAGTTTTTCTCTGATTCGGTGAGTGAACGAGAAGCATATGAATTGTATGGCTTGGTACTGCAGCAACCTCATAGGGACTTCCGTCCGTCTTCAGAACCAGTGGCAGACTTGCATCGAAGGGTATCAGAACTCGGTCACTACAAAGTTCAGCTTTGATTTTCAAGACAACAGCTCCACAATTTGAAGACCATACCCAACGTTGATTTTTCTTAATCAAACATCGGAGCGGATATGACACTGTTGGAAAATCTGGGCTAAACCGAGAATAATAAGTGACAAGGCCGAGAAATCTATTGATGTCGTCAACATTTGACGGTCGTGGTAAATCTTGAACGACACGTATCTTGGTTGGAGACTTGCTTATCTTATTGTATTCAACGATATGTCCAAGATATTAAATTTTTTCTACAAAAAACGAGCACTTGTGCTTGTTGAGATGAAAATCGTACTCTGAAAATCCATGGAGGCATGCTTTAAGATTTTGGGCACACTCGTCGAATGTGATCCCATGAACGATTATATCATCAAAATATTCTTCAGTTCTTTTGAGATTGAGATTTGTGAAAGTATCCTATTGAATTGGGCTGGGGCAGTTTTAATTCCAAAACTTAAGCGATGCACGCGATAGGTGCCACGATACGTAGGAATAGTTTGGATCATAATACTGCTCTCATCAACTTTTGGGTGCAGGTAGGTCTTGAAAAGGTCAAGCTTGCAGAAATTCCGGGAGTTACGATGACTGTTGAGAACATCGTCCGTCCTTCATTCACACCACACTTATATTCAACACATAAGTGTTCTCCTCCATCAGGTTTCGGTATTACCACAAGTGGAGAACCCCAATCAGTGACAGCTACAGTAGATATAATACCGTCTGCTTCCAGATGATCTTATTATTTTTTCCACTCGCTCACGAAGCGCATGTGGAACATGGTGTTTTTGAAGTTGAAGGAAAACTTCGTAATGAGAAACACATCCAACCTTTTCCATATAAACCTAAGAAAAATTGAAAAGGGAAACATTCTCAATAGAATATTGCTAGAAAGATTTTTCTGTGAATTGAAAAATCTACGATTAAAATGAAATCGTAGATTTTTCAATTCACAGAAAAATCTTTCTATCAATATTCAATTGGGAATGTTTCCCTCTTCAACATGAATACCCCACAAGAAGTCATCTTGACGGTGGAAGATAGTGACTAGAGTTTATCTTTCAGTCGCAGATGATTCCACATCTGATTTTATGAACATCCTGTTTATATTTTCAACAAATCAATCTAAGAAAAATCATTGAAAATATCTTCAGATGATTTTATGATATGAATCTCGTCTCCGAGACAGTTGAATTTTTTCCTCTGTATCAATTTTTTTAAGTTTAATTCCTAATCCTCTTATCATTGACGACCCAGTAAGACATCATTACTACTACTATGCGCAATCCACTCATGACAGTAACAGAGATTTTGCCTTAAGTTTCGATAATATGGCCTGAGTATAATCTGAAAACGATAGTCGAAGGTTCAAGAGAAACATAAATGTAGGCATTTGAAATCATTTTCAGCCATCAGTGAAAATTTGACACCGGAATCTACCTCAAAACGTTGTAGTTTTTTATTCAAAGGGACTGAGATCATGTATTTATCAGAATCTGGGGTCGTTTCGAATAAATCGACAATACCGAATGACTCTGTAACAGATTCCATTCGGTTGAGTCCATATGGAAACTGAGAATTACATTAGACATTATGAATTGACAAAGAACTGGAACTGTTAGGTCTACGCTGAGAATTCTTCCACATAGTTGTTATACAGACTTTATCCCATGACCTTCTTTTTTACATAGTTCACATTTGACATTGAAACGGTTAACACGACATTCATTTACCTTATGGTTATGTTTTCCACAACGGAAACACATATTCTCTATACCAAGAGCCTCATAGTCTGGTCGGTGGCGCCGATAATGAGAATGTGATCTTTTGTCATTGGAATTTTGTGAACAGTTACTGCTTTTGGAACTGGAACGGTTTCTGGTTCTGGAACTGTGTCGGTTTTTTCACGCATTCTAGAAGAACTCGAAATTTTAATTGTATCACTTGTATTGAAATTTGAATGGTTCGAATTTGAATTGAATTGGGTCATTTCTTTGCTTTCAATTTTTGAAGCTTCCAATGCAATGGCTTCTGTCAGAATTTCTTAAAAATTTGTTACATTGGATTATAATAACTGTTCTCGTATCCAATTGTCACATAAGCCTCTGATGAATTGTGCTCTAAGAAAAACGTCAGTAATTGAAACTGAAGCGTTACATTCCCATTTCACTTGAAATTCTCATTCCACTGAGTCTCTTTGAAGAGCGCCAACAAATTAGGCAATGGGCTGACGATCCTTTTGATAGATGTTTAGAAAATAGTGTTTAGATACAACAACGTTTCGTTTAGAAATGAGCATTTGTTTGAATGACTTGATAAGGTCGTCATAAGATACATTTTTTCTAATTTTTCTGGACCTAGAGAAGCTGCTAGACCAATTATAATGCGTTGATCCAATCGAAACACAGGAGTTGTGAAATTTTTGCACTATCCGTGATACCTTTGATGGTTCAATAGTTTCCAAAACGTTCCAGGTAACAAGAAAATTTTTCACGATTCGAATCGAAATTGTCAAAAGGTGCTATACTTGGAAAAACTATTCGAAATACTTGAACGTTGTTCTAATCGAAATTGACTGGTAATCTGAGTCAGTAATTCTTGTTGTAGATACTGAAACGCAGACATCAGTTCTTTGAATTAAGTCGCATCCATGCTGATTGATTACGTGTTAAATTCGGAAGTGAAATTCCATATTTCATCATCGATTCAATCCGCATATAGTAATAACAATACCTCATTGTTGGGTGCTCCTCTGATATCGAGTATTGGTTCGTATTCCAGAAAATCCGTCAGTTTCTCGATATGGTTATACAGTGCTGGTCTTGTTGATTCACCAGTCTGATATGCTTAAAGTGGAAATAATATCAAGCTAATGTGGATTTGGGTTTGAGATTCACGAGAAACTCCTCTATAATATTCATGGAAAGTAGTTGCCATGCATACTTGAGAAAACTTGAGCCATATCAGGTTCTTGAAAAAATATAATGTTCATGAATGGAAAGAGAGCATAAGATTTGAGATGCGGGTAGAGACAGGTTATATCAGTTATCATTCTTTCTGTATGAAGGTTGCAGTCAGACAGTGAATTCCAAAATTCTGTCATATAGCGGGAGAAGTGATTGGTGAAATGTTCGACAATATGGGGATGGGCTGACTGAGTCTATCGAGTCCAATAGAAACTATTCGAGGTGAAATGAGCGATGTGACTTTGAAGGAACATCTTCCATTAAAGAATTTTCAAAACAGGAATATATCGCCGACTTTTCTGTGATGTTCTAGAGTTGTCAACCAAACGAAATGGAATCCAATAGTGTCAGTGGAAGCCAACTCCCATGAATGGAAACAATACTCCAAAACTATAAATATAAGCTCTATGAATAAAAGTGATATTCTTGGTGGTGTTCAATAGATCATAGAACTGAATTTTATAACATATATATCAGGTTATTTCTTGTTGTCATGTTTGACATATACTTCTTATCTCAAAAAATAGTCATTTCAGTTATTGAAGAGAATACCTTTGTATATTTTTTTGCCTCCGAAAAAAATTCAACAGGTTGTAGGCCCAGTCCGTGTACGAAACAGTTTTTTTTTCAAAAGTGGGAAACAAACGACGATTGAATCGGAGAACAATCACAAATTCAGAGATACGAAGCTCAATGAGAAAAACTCAAGATCAGAAGAGGTACATGGACAGTAGTGAAAGAACCAAAGCTAATAGAAGAAGAGAAATGATGGATAGATATTGACGAAAAAGCTCAAAGTATATACTATATCCCGCCTGCACTGCATCAAAAGGAATCTACTCTATCTTCTACGTGAATTTTACCAGTCTAAGTGAAAAAATGGTGAGATGTCAGAATACACACAGAAAACACTGAAAATAGTTGGACTCTCACGAGTTATTGGTAAATAAATCGGAAATTTCCATGCAGCTGCTCTCTTACTTGGTGGTCTTTCTGGAAATTACGATACTCTGGAAATTACGATACGCCCGTCCAGATGATAAACGCATACCCTAGAATATAAGGGGTAAACTTTTTGACGACGTTTATGGAAAGTATAGAAAAACGAAGAAACTAGTCAAATAGCTCCTAAATCTGGCCACTACCTGAAATAGAAAATTACAAGTCTTGGAATATTTTTTCTATCACAAGAAGGGACATTTGGAAAATAATTTTAATTTCTACAGAAAAATAGACAACCGCAATTACCACCCTCGGTTTAGAATGCAGTTTGCGAAAATGATTTGATGGTATGGGATGTGCGTGACTGTGCCTTTCAGTTAGTTTTCGAGTGCTTGGTTATTGACTCATGTTATTTGAATACCGATGAATAGTGAATATTCCGCAATTATTAACCGGCTCTATTTTATCGAATTTTTACTATATGCGCCGATACTTTCATTTCTCTACGTTCCACACAAATGTTCGGCAATTTGATAATAACAGTATTTGTTCCAGATAAAATGCCATTAAAATGAGGTTCATTAGAGCTACAGAAATTTCAGTTGCCTACCACCAATTAGATTTCCCCTTAATTCAACTATAAGAATAAACATGAGTAGAAGGGCTATGTCAGTCCGGGCCCACGTGGCGGGAGAAACCTGAGAGGAGAGTCAAGTAATCCCGAACCCCTGCATGGTTTTGGGGTTCGCCACTGGGTTGAGATCGTCGCCATGTTCGTGGGCGGTCATGAACAGTTCGTTGTGAGAGGAGTTTGTGAAAAAATGGCGGTTCAATGAGAGGGCTGGGGGTGGTGGGTAGGGAAGAAGGTTGGGGGTGAGTGGTCTGTGATTGGTCGCAATGGTGGCAGCCATGTGTGTGATTGAGAGTGGGGGTGGAGAGAGCTGTGATAGGTCGTGGGAGTGGTGATAGCCGCCGGCCGCTATCCAATAGCCGAGCAGCAGCCATATTGAAATGGGGGTGTCAACCAATAGTTGCATTCGTCAACGGCATTGGTCGGGCGGAAGACTGAATGGCAGCGGCCATTTTGGAAAGTGGGAGGAGTCAGCAGTGACGATGCGGCCATGACTCAACCGACAAGTATTTGCAGGAATATTATCTAGGTCAGCACTTTCCTCTTATCAGTTATTTATTTAACCGACCGGATATCGGCGGCATCCTTTGTTTACATTAACAAGATAAGATATCGGCGGCATCCTTCGAAAGAGTTCGTTTACATTAACAAGATAAGAGAGTATGCAGCTGCATGGTTTAAGTGTGGGATAACTTGAATATAAACGCAAATCCTACCAAGGTCAAATACGACTTGAATAATATTTTAGAGTTTAGAGGAGGAGGAAAATAAAGAAAGTATATATTGGAGTTTGTTGTGAAAATGACGTCAGTTGAGGTTATGTCGTCGATGACAGAGGAGTATACACAGAAATTAGAACGGTTTCATTGAAAAGTCAGAGCTCTGCACGAAGAGATACAGTTTTATGAAGAGAAACGAAACGTCACAAGAAAATTGAAAGAGTTGAATCTCTGCACGACACAACCATCAATATCAATATGATTCAAATGATACTAGTGACTTTGATTCTGAACACCATACGTAGACATATCGTATGATGATGATGTACGAGGAGTAGCGGTTTCTTTCAAAGATGGCGATAATCAGTCTTGGATTCCAATGAATCGAACAGCAGGACTTCGAAGGTTATTCTTCATCACAGACCTGCCACCCCACCTCGAAGACGATGACAACAACAACATAATCGAGAAATATCAGCTCAAGTTTGAAATGAATGATTTTACAAGTACAGTGATGCCATGGAGAAGGCTTCCAACGGCAGCAGTAGCGATGACGTCACCAACGCCGCCACCACCACCAATACTACCACCCTTGGAACATGAAATATATAAGATTTTTGTACTCTCATGTGTTGTTATAACCATTATGTTTTTTGCTTTGGTAAATTCCTATTCAAAACTGTGAAAAGAAGCCGTGTGTGGGTGTGAGAGAGAGAGAGAGAGATACCTCTTGTTTTTTCTCAAGTATTATCATTTTTATCTCAAGTATTTTTTTATTATTTTTTCTCAGGTGTTCTCAACTTTTTTTCTCAACTTTTTTTCTCAACTTTATTTTTTCATTTGGGAACTCAACCCCACCTGAAAGAGAAAAGGGGAAGAAAAGAGAGATGGACAGAAACACTTGAATACACACATACATATTTATTTCCTAAAAAAAACAATTATAAAATAAACCTAATTCGGTAAGATATATGTACACAGCCATTGGTGGAGATATTGGATGTTACTCTGGGCACACATGAACTACCCGGTGTTGTGGTAGGGGCAGTGATCCAGGGTGGGCTCGAATTTGTCTGTCGACCAATGACTTGAATCATAGAAGGCCACATCGTAGATTTCCACTTGGTACGACAATCCCATTTCCAGCAATTTTTCTTTGAGGAAATCGTATTTTTGGTTCCCTCTCACATAAATCCGATCAGCCTGGTAGAATAGGTGTCTCAGTAGGATATCGTCAATTTCTTCATAAGCTATGTAGCCGGTGTCGTATGGATAACCATGCATCAATTTTTCCAAATATCTTACGGTGCGACGGTCTTGGGCATCCAGGTTGGTATTCGGCACAGGTGTCTTGAATGAAAAGTTGTGTCGCTGACTGCCGACGATTATGGACACCTCCTTTGGATAGAAGATGCCATTGACTTGGGGGGCTTGAATGTCTACGAATGCGATACGCATGATGGCTGGATGATGTATGAACGCCGCCGCCGCGCCGTAGCGATCTATGTCAGGCTACTCAGCGTTTTGGAGAGGGGATGATATTCCATCATACATCATGACAAATCGTGGAGTTTGACGTCCACACGTAATCAGCGGATAATCGTTGAAAACATTGAGAATATGACGGAGCGGTACGAGAAGACTGAAAGAATTGTCATCTTCATTCAAAAAAGGCAAATTGGGGTGATTCCAACCGCCTATAGCCAAATGCTGAGAATCCGTTGGTTCGTAAGATAATAGTCCTCCAATGGTACGCACAATTCCCGGATCTCGAACCGATTCAATTTCCCGAGCACTCTCGCTATAAGTGCAAGAATCGAAAAGGAAAGCACCCACATTAGAGGCCAATGTAACGTTACCTCCCCCATTATTTGATTAAAGTCTACCTTTAACCAGTAGCAGAGATGAACTCATGGCAAAAAACGAGTCCACCTGATTGATACAATACGATATCGTTGCAATTGAATGCCTTCACAAGTTCTGTATTCGGCTTTACGAATGGACTCGTCAAATTTCGGAGACCGATACAAATCGAACATGGGCGCTGAAATGGAAGCATCATCGTTGTCTCTTCTTCTTTTGAAGTTCATTCTGATGAATCAATTTTACACCGATGGAACGGAGAAACGATTTATTCGAAGAGGTTATCTGCTGCTGCTGCCGCACGACCCGCTCGCTTGAAGGTTTCTGCAATAATGACGTCGTGACGTCGCTCTTACCCCTTTTATTACTACCGCTGCCACTGTCTATAACTAATCCCATTTGGTTCTCGCGACTCTGAGTTCCAAAACCAAAGTACTTTTTTCCCCTTGAAAATCCACAGGCCTACCGTCTTGATCGACTATCAACACCGTAATGTTGTGGATTTCACGTTGCGGTATTACAGGTAGATAGAGTAAATTTGGAGGTTTTTCGTCTATCGCGTAACCGGGATCGGAAGCTATTGAAAATTCATAGATCGTGTGCGCAGGCGTGTCACAATCGAAGGCTCCCGAAGTAACACTGCACTCGAATCGTAATGTCGACACTTTTATAATGTTCACAGGTAGATCGGAATAATGCATTTCGTTCGGTTGAAGCACCCTCGGAGAAAATCCCAATGAATGAAATGGCAAAGTACTTACTGAAGATCTCACACTTTAACGTATTATTGTTGGGTTTGAGAGAGAAGGCGGCTTCGCGGTCTTCCGCAGGTAGCGCCATCTTTTTCTGTATGAACGCCTCAATATTTCATAACACCCTTGCGGAAAATCAATGGCACGCAACACGTTAGATCTATCGTAATGGCGAAATTTACGACCATTTTCCAATGTTCGGTATGGTATTGTACGAGTGAAAAGATCGAAGCGACAACTAATATTCTTTTTTCGTATTCAATTCGATAGGGGTGCCATGACAAAAGGAGAACACGTGATTGTGACTGTTAACTCTCAGCAAGAGCGACATGATGACGAATGACACCACCGTCTCTGTGACAGCATTTAAATACACACTTTCAATCATACATTATTTATTCAGACATTAGAAATTTCAAACACAGATGACCGCAATTTATTTCATTATAAGTCTGATATTGACGGTTGTTGTAGAAAATCTTGCCGCTGCTACCACCATTCAAATATCTGACCAATTCCAGCATCGGTTTCAAATTCCCAAACGAATCGAAATACTCTACTTTGTGGTTGGTTTTTCTATAAGCTACACTGAGTACCCGTTTGTTCGTGAAGGTCCATGTTCGATGGCATCTTTTTCGAGACGCTAGATGCAGGTTCTGCATGCAACACCCTCGAGATTCGATTTTCATTGTTTGGATATCGACATATCGATGTCTACAGGCATCAGGTACTTTAATTGGGAGATTTGATTTCAAGAAGAGCCACGCCTTGGCATTTTCTCACTAACATGCCTATGATTCGCATAGCCTTTGATGACGTTTATTCTCCATTTTCTTCTGGTTTCTTAATCCGCTGTTTTCAATGGCTGACATTCCGCACGTTCAATCCCAGAATATCTATCGTGTAGCACCACCTGTTTGCTTCAAGGATTATCGGGTACTTTGACCGACGTTTTCCACCCATCTTGATGGTCACTGAGCGCTTCAGCATCAGGCAGCCCGTTTCAATGTGGGAGATGGTTCAGGGACTGCGATTTTTCTATAACATGTCGTTTGAATGAGGCCTACGCATGCCCATACCGAGATTTCTCTTAGTTTTCATGGTTCCGGTGACGAGGAGAGTTGCACGTTCTCCAAAACTCGAATCTTGGCTTTGACTCGTTCCCAAGCTCTATCTTCGAGCACTTTATCCGCCTTGTGTCTATCTTCGATGCTCTGCGAATAACAAGTCGTGATGTTTGCAAGCAACGTCAATGGATTGATACCAGGATCGCCTCGTGCCAACCGTTCCTGTAGCCTTGTTCCAGCTGTAATAATAATAATAATAATTGAATGCATTCGAGAGCACCGAAATAAAAAAAATGTATTCGATGGCACCAAAATACTATAGGTATATGAAACTTACGTCCACAATACTGATAGCCACCTAGGAGATGAGCTTCGAACGGAAGCTTGTTTATCAGACTGTTGAGCACACCTCCACCCTCGTACACCAACATGGAGACTGACGTCACAACGATGACATCACTAGTTATATAGATTTCAGCTGAGGTTCGATGGGGTGGTGGTGTATATATCTCATATGTATTTGTTGTGTTGTGTTGGACAACTTGAACGTGTTGGTTGTGTTGTGTTGGACAACTTGAACGTGTTGTTTGTGTTGTGTTGGATAACTTGGACGTGTTGGTTGTGTTGTGTTGGACAACTAGAACATGTTGGTTGTGTTGGGCAACTAGAACATGTTAATAAATATGATTGATGTGGCAGCGAGTGTCAGTTGCAGTTTAGACTCCGAAGAGTAAACATGTCCATGTCACTATCTGATACCGACTGTTATGGTATCCATCTGAATGGATTGGGATAATTCATTGGCACGGAGCCTGTAGTAATCAGAGGTGGATCATTGAAACTCGGCAGAGAAACTTTTGAACTGTCAAAAGGTTTGAAGAAGTTCCTTCAAACCTTCTGACAGTTCAAAGCTACTTAAAAGCAGCCCTTAAATTTTACCAATGAAAACTTCTCAAACTATAAGACAATTCTGATGCCAACCAATGCACACAAGAGAACTGATGGAAAAATTAATGCCGATAAGTCATGGAAATACAATAATATAATTTCCAAATTGTTTCCACCGCAGAGGAAATGGAGATAATAAGGGCAAAGGACTGAAAAGGGCAACTAACCAAGAGTTAATAAATAACGATCACCCTGTAGATTGCGATCAGAACATGGAGACCGTTCAGCAAGAGTACACGCTCCCCATCGAGAACTTTGACGTTTACGATGTGGGGCATAGAGGCGGCGGTGGTGATGGAGGGGGAAATAAACATGGCAGCCAATTCCCAAATTCATTCCGAGCTGTTATCTGTAGTCCTAGCGGATCAGGAAAAACGAACCTTATGCTGTCGCTACTGATGCATAAAAACGGTCCCAAATACGCAAATGTCTACGTCTATTCGAAATCTTTGTATCAGCCCAAGTATCAATTACTCGAAGAGGTGCTGAACGGTATAGATGAAATTGACTATTTCCCATACAGAGACAACGATGAAATAATCTCTATGGAAGATGCTCGATCTCACTCTATATTCATCTTTGACGATGTGGCCTGTGATGGACAGCAGAAAATTCGCGAATATTTCTCAAAGTGCAGACACAAACACATCGATGCCATCTATCTCTGTCAGACTTATCCGAAAGTGCCCAAACAGCTGATACGTGACAACTGCAATATGATTGCGATCTTCAAACAGGACGAAATCAACTTGCGACACGTTTTCGATGAGCACGTTTCCCCCAACATGACTTTCGAACAATTCAAAAAGCTGTGTTCGGAATGTTGGTCTCGAAGCCAACACGATGCCCTCGTCATAGTCAAGGACTTTGACTTGAACAATGGCAGGTACCGCAAAAACTTTGACATGTATATTAATGTATAGTTGCGTGACGCTTCACGTCATTCAACGTCGAGATATCGGACGAGAGGGTTATTAAAGCCATGCGCGAACGAAAAGTGGCAGAACTTCGACGAGACTTACGGAAAAAATACCTAGCCCTAAAACTTGGAAAAAACGAGACGACACGCTGACTAAACTTTTCAAACCGATATCTCAACCACTACAACAAATTGCCAAGTCATCGAAAACCCTTAATAAATCCATTTTCAAAGTCAAGAAGGAGGAGCAACCTGAAGTTAAAGATGAACATGAGTCAGAAGGAGAAGATGAAGAAGAAGAGAATTCTCAAAGCGAGAGAAGCAGTGACAAAGAATATTATTCTGACGATGACAGCATGTTGCCACGGAATTTTTCTGCAGCTCTAATGAACGAACATCTTAATCGATATCTCACCATGTCACGTGAATACAACGCTCAACATTGGAAAATGACAAACGTATAGATAAGGTATATGGACCTGTGTATGACGTCAGATCTCCCGGTTGGTTTTTGGAATCCAAGTCGATCCGCTTTGAAGAAGGATACATCGAAACGGGACTTCAACAATTTGCATCAACTCCCGGACTATATCAACTGATATTTCACACCAGGCCCCGGAACTATAGCGATGATGACTTGAACGACTACCAAGACATATTGGAGTTGACTGGATGTCATAGAAGCGCAAACGGTCGTTTGGAAGGCACTCAACGCTGGAAATATAACACGTTATAAAATATTTAATGAGGAGAGAACGCGTCGGTCAGGGTATAAACTCCAATAAATTGGTATACAATGACAACCCAACGGATTATGTCTATTGGGACGATCCCAACGAATTGGTGGATCGTTTGAGACTTTTGGTAGCCAATCAGATGGCTGGAAATGATTTTTCACATCAAAACGAAATCGTCGCCATCATCAATGAACTCCGTGAAGCCGGTTATATAGAGTAATAACATGCGCATTAGACTCATTCGCATCATGAGTATCGACAAATTCGGTCATCGTTCTGGTGGTGGGGGGCGTAAGAGGGAACTACCGATGTTGTCTCGTACTCCCTCTCTACCGCACACCCCTGAAGGCGATATCGATATGGATAACTTGAAAATATGTAATTTAAAAGATCCTACGTTTGATAGTGATGCGGCTACCAAAAAATACGTGGACACCACTGGGTCTGAATTAAAGTCTCAACTGCAACGCGACGTTGCCACATCGGCTGAAACCTCGCTAAAATCCATGAACGATGCCATTCTGCAAACGAAGAGAACACTTCGTAAACACTAAAAGAAATTTCAACTCGCGTATCTGTACAAGACACGGCAACATCGGACACATCAAGAAAATGGCTGTCGATATGAAACTCGATTCGGATCGAATGCATCTTTTGGAGGGTGAAATGGCGGAATTGTCCAAGCATCTGTTTGAAATGAAAGAAAGGAATAAATACAATGTATTCGTACGATATCGAACATTCTCGTTGAAGATGTCGAAAGCTCAAGTTGTAGCAGAACTCCATAAACCAACTAGAAAAAATTATCTTCGACCTACGGTAATTAAAGGTTTGGATGATCTATGGCAAATGGACTTGGCCGAAATGAGAATGTTTTCTTCAGATAATGGGGGTTTTAAAATGATTATGGTCATCATCGACTGTTTTTCCAAATTTTTGTGGTCTCGTCCTCTAAAATCCAAAACGGGGGAAGAAATCACCAAAACTTTCAATGATATATTGAATCATACGAAACGGTGTCCAAAAAATCTACAAACCGATCAAGGTACGGAATTTTTCAATGCTCAATTTCAAAGTTTATTGGTAAAACGCGAAATCAATCACTAAAATACGTTTACAGTGAAGAAAGCGGCCATAGCCGAGCGTGTAATCAGAACGTTAAAGTCCCAATTGTACAAATACTTTAGTTTGAACGGTACATACAAATGGATAGACAAAACTGCCGGAAATCACGAAAAACTACAATGACACCGAACATTCAAAAATCAAATTCAAACCGAATGAGGTGAACAAACAGAACGAAAGTCGTATTTTACATCGAATTTATGGAGCGAATCGTTGGGGAAAATGCGTTGAACCGCGAAAATTCAAAGTGCAAAGCTTATTTTTCAAAAAGGTTATACGCCCAATTGGACGAATTATTTAAAATAGTTTTGGTTCAAATAGGTTATCCAAATACGTATATGCTCGAAGTACACCCATCAAGGGGGCTTCTTACGAACAAGAATTGAAAAAAACCGCGAATACCGATATCTATCTCGTGGAAAAAGTATTAAAAAGACAAGGAAAGAAGATTTACGTTAAATGGCTCGGTTTCGATAACACGCACAACAGCTGGATAGAGGAAGATGCAATAGTTTAGCATCGGCGGCGGCGGCTACAAGCTATGACATGTCTGGCATGGGTGGTAGTGGTGGGGGAATTTATTCATTTTACGGTATTGAGACGGCGTCAGTCATCAGTCGTCATCGTCTCCACCATGAGTCAAGACAGTGGTTATTGTTCGAGCGATTTGTCAACCATAACGTTCGCCAGATTCGTTTCACCGCTATCACCTGAAAATTACAATCAGCAGATAGATGACATGTGCGACGGTTGTGAAATGGCAGCAAAATTGGAAGACCACTTCCTATTGGAAACCTCCTTTCCCATGACTGGCTAAGTGCTGAGAATTGGATTGTCCCCTGCAAGAACTTTTGGCGTAGCCATATTTCTAAGTCCGTTTGACCGGTTCAAGAAAATATCGTTCAGCACCTACAAATGGGACCTGTTCACCGAACGATTGGCAATCCTTTTGGATGACTCCTTTTGGAGCCCCCTATTGCAAAGTTACGCAATCAGTTTGGGAAGATTGCAAATATGTTCAAGTTGAAAAACACGGAGTGAACTTCCTTCTCGACCAGGACGAAGTTGAACAGCTGATACGAGTACACCGAAGCTTGGTGTCCGATCGAGTGACAATGTTAAAGAATATAAACTTTTGTGTTAATCATAAAAATATAATTGAGGTTATAAATACATTTTTCATCAATCAATCGCAAGTATGTTTCGGGAGATTGGAACTTTTCCAAAAACTATGTGAACTTTTATCAGAAGATATGATGGCTAACGCATTAAAAGAATTCCTTGTCTATTATCGAATGAAAGTTGTGAATGATTTATGTCTTCAATAAATGTATGTGTGTATTTCAGTGTTTCTGTCCATCTCTCCTTTCCCCCTTTTTCTTTTTCAGGTGGGGTTGAGTTCTCAATTGAAAAAATAAAGTTGAGAAAAAAAGTTGAAAATACTTGAGAAAAAAAAAATGAAAAAATAATTGATAAAAAAAGTTAAAAAAAAAAGAAAATACTTGAGAAAAAAAGAATCCAAGTGACAATAGTCGTTTTTCATTCAACAATCAAAGTGGCTGTGACGTCACGACTTGGTCTGTCACATTTCCATAGATGGCAGCACATAGAATGAAAAAAACTGTCATAGGTGTCAGAACTGTCAAATGTCATCCTAGATGGCAGCACTGGCACAAAACGTTACATGTCAGCTGTCAATAGTCTGTGACAGTTAGGTGTTTGAACAGAACTGTTCCGTCATTCGAAGTTTGACTCTTGTTCGATATGGATGTGTATGAAGACAGATTAGCGACATTTCAAAATTGGCATCACCCATATCCCGAAGGAAGATTGGACAGAGCTGGATTCATTAACACCCAGAGAAGAAGAAGCTGCCACTCTGAGGAGACGTATGCATCTCGTAGATTGTCTTTCACCCAGAGACGAGGTAACAACGAACACACCTACCAACAACAGCGTCCACGAAAATACACCACCATCCTCCTCATCAATGTCATGCAAAGTTTGTTTGGAAAAGGATATGAACGTGGTTTCATGCCGTGCAAACACTTGGCCTGCTGTGCGGACTGCTCAATGAAATTGGACAATTGTGCTGTGTGCAGAGCCCCAATTCAATACTATTTGAAAGTGTTTGTATCTTAGAGAGATGATTCAATATATAGAATGTGAAAATCAACTTGTGTATTTTATTCATTGTCTCATCCCACATACCTTTGAGGTTATGTTCGAAAAAGTAAGGTTAGAATTCCCACCTCATTTGAAATTTGAGGTTATGTTTCCTCTTAAAGTGAGGTTATGTCACTCACACAAAGAACGCTGATGTTCGAGGGTGAGACTGAATGACGTCATCGTTTCTTCGACTTGTTCAGACAAGTTGAGACAATCCAATTCAGGAAACCATTGAATGAAGTTTTTCTGTATAATAAATAAAATAAATATCAAAGTCGATATACACTCATTTTATTGATACATATTTTTTTGAGTATGAACAATAGATTAAATATATTTGTATGGATATAATAATATATTGGCTGATATATTCGACATATACAATGGTTATGTGAGAGAGAGATGGAGGGAAAAAAAAGCATTCATTTTTCGGTTATCACGCTAACACAATAAATGGAAATTTGGAGAAAGAAAAATTATTACAGCCAAGTTGGTTGGGGTGGAGGTTGGCTATTCATTCATGATGCTATAATGGCCCCAAGCAAGTGTATCGTCCGATCCGGGGATGAGTGTTCTTTTATCGTCGAATGGACTTGGAGCGATTTTTTTTTGTTCAATACTAAAAACATTATGGGCATATGAACGGATGCATCGTTGACTAGTTGATTTTTCCTTTTGATCTCTAAGACATTCAACATAGTCTTCAAAGGAAATTTTATTTTTCACATTATTGCGGACTCCTTTGGATTTTTTACACATTTTGTACCCTGAATTTTATAAGTATATAATTTTGAACGGAGTCCGACAAAATCTGTCTTATACATCCGTTCGCTTCATCTTTCATCAAACCTGGAATTTTCTTGTTTACCTGCGGAATACCATACGAGTTTTCGCATGGGTAGTCGCTCGTATAGAATTTTTCCAAATTCTCCCCGATTAAATCTCTATACACATCATCGCATTAAATTTCGTATATGAGAGAATCCGTATCCGTGTACATCAACTTACACTGATTGGTCTCGAATTTTTCCAACATAAATTTATAATGGAAATCGTAAACACAAATTTTGGAAATATCCAGAATAGCCATACCGATATAGAGAGGTTTATTGAATAGCAGTTCAGACTTGTTCATTTCGATAGCCATCAAGTTTTCATCGAAGATGGTTCGATTGTGGAATTTCGGGTTACTTCATCAGATTTTTCGCCCCATATCTACCCTCCCATTTATTGACCATTTTCACCACTCTGTGCTTCCTAATGTTTTCCATTTTTTTTCCGAAAATACTGTTTATAGCCAATTTATAGTTATTTTTTCCGAAAGTGGTTGTAGCTTGGGCGCGTAATTTTGTGTTTAATTCAATGTAGGGCTGCAGTCATGCCGATTGTTTGAACTGCAACACTCTGTGAACTTTTCTGAGAATAAGCCCGTTTTCCAAAGCTTGTTTCAATATTCGGTAATGTACGACATAGTTTTCTTCGTTGTACAGGGTGGTCAATAATTTAGGTAATTTTGAACCTGGAGGAGTTCGAAGTTCCGCACAAAGTGGAAAATATTTGTGTTCATCGTGTATTCCTTCAGGGTATTCCAAATCGACTTCAAGGATGTAGCCTGTATCAGAAGTATCCGACACCTCCAGAACGATCAAATTATCCAAATCTTCGATCCATTTGAACATCCAGAGGGCAAATACTCCCTCATAGCCCATCCATAAAGATTGTTTACATCCAAGTATAATAAATATTTGGAGGGTTGTTGAGGATCATACCTATCCCCCATATATTTATTATTAGCTTGAGAGAATCGGTTACAAGACTGACTTATACCACCCCGAATCCCTTTTTCCACAAACAAAAGCATGTCGACATCTTTGATAATCTCCAGCTTACACTTTGTGTACTTTAACATGCTTGACCACGAATAGTCAAGCATGGTATAGTACCAAGCGGGGTCGAGTCCATAAATATCGTGACCAGATTGCCGGAAACTTTCAAAGACATCACATAGCAATAATATATCTGTTTTCAGGTATAAGTCAAGAGTAGTCGCCCAGTATTGCCAAATCGAAGGATTGCCACACCTTCTGGGCATGTTGGTATTCATGCTCGGAGATATCGCAATCGTTCAGCTGATTGTGGCAACGCTGTAATCTCGAGTTCCTCCATGGAATCCACAAAGTCGTAGAGGAATACTCCTTTGCGCGTGATTAATGAAAATTGTTCATTATTTAAATTTTGAAATTCGCGCTTTGTATTACAGAGATCTTTCAGTCTGAGTGTGCGCACCAACTCATCCAGGCGTGCGCCCATGAATCGAAAAGAATCAATGAAACGGAATTTAATGTCTGTCTGTTCGTCGTATTGTGTGAAAGATATATATTTCTCTTTGTTTATTGGAAGAAGACTCACCCTGCCTCGTTTCGCGATATCTCGAATAATAAAATGGCTATCATAGCCGCTAAGATTATGGAAAACAATGGGGAGCACAAAGGATTTTTTATAGTTGAGATTGCATGGGTTTTGATTTGCCCATCCTCTAAATGCACCTGTGGAATGATTATGGTCGGCTACAATCATTTGATTTTTTTGGAAAGGTTTCTCGCAAATATGACAAGTTGAATCCGCTGCCATAAGAACGGGGACGATTTTCAAAATTTTTCCTCTTACGAATTGGGCTATGGATTTCAATTGTTCCGCGAACCATTCCATCGAATCCAAACCTCGATGGCTATTGTAATATGACAGAGTGTCATCATAATTGCATTTGAAATATAAGCCTGCGCTATAGGGAATGTGTTTTTGGTATTCAGCCGTTTTGGACTTGGTTTCATCATCAGTGAACGGTTCCAAAATCGATTCAAAATCAGCATATATCACAAATGGAACCATTCCTTTGTGTGCAAAGTCCTTGAACTCGAAGTCATATTTTGGGAAAAATTTTGTAGTGATTAGTCAATCAGAGTGATTGTCTAATTTTTCCGACCAAAAATAATTTGAACATCTATAAATGAATTTTTTTGACCATTCTTACTATTTGGTGATTGACTAATCGAGAAGATCTTGATCCAGCAATAATGGAATTTAATGTCTGTCTGTTCGTCATCGTCTTCGTCAATTTCGGCGGTGCCTCGTAATCATTAATTTAACCGAATATTTATTTTAATCATGGTAGGTTGACATGTCGAGCCAATTTTTCTTTTGTAAGTCTCGTCGGTACAGTTGTGGAAAATGTATGTCCGTCATCGTTTTTCGCTGATGATTTAACCAACTCCAAAATATAAACATTCACCGATATACCGTTGAGTTTTTCGAATTTTGAAATTTGGCCGAGAGTTATGGGAGATTCCAACCCCTCCATAATCAGTACGGTCGACCAATGAGGGTATTTTGATGTACGCTGTGCATGTTTTCCAACAGGATACAAAGCTGACACGACCGCCCATCCGAAACAATTGTTGTCGTCGGTATTTCGCACGTTAATACAAGCCTGTTTTCTAGCAGTGGAAGTTCGATGAAAGATGTACCCCCTTTGCCCAAACCTGATTGATTGATATTTTCTTCCAGATTAATGATTTTTTGTAATGCCCACCCGCTTTCTTTCCCACAAAATTCCTTCAATTTATTACCCAATTTATCTACAACAAATTCCTGGAACCACCCCTGTAAATCTGTTCCACTGTCAATCACTTCGTTTTTAGTATAGAGATATTTTAAATCGACTTTTTCCTCATCCAAGCCCTATTTGACAAATTCCCGCAAAAACAAGTATTCACCTTCTACGTTTGAAAAGGTTGAAGGCGTCTTTGAAAAATTTAATGGTATCTTTATGTTTCAAATTTATGATTACCCCTGTACGAACTCGTCCCCGGAACGTCGAATTTAAATCTTCCCAAAGAACTCGACTTTTCAGATTTTTTCTGACAGCCAACCCCTGACCCTCCACCCCTAAATTTTCAATGAAATTACGACATGTTTTTAAATGCCCAAATTTGTTTCCAATTTTCTCAATATTCCAATGGAACTGTTGGTAGAAATTTTGATACCCTTTGTACAAAGCCGAATACTATAAGTTGAATGTTTTAGCCATGATTCACGTTCCATTGGGCTGGATTTTTGTTCGAGAAGTTTTTGAGCCTTCCTGTATTTAATAATCATCTCATCGCTGAGAGCGGCAATTTGTTCAGAATTCATGGTTATTCAAAAACGAGAAGAATGAATGCTTTTCCACAAACAAAATACAGATATAGTTTTTCTCTCTCTCCCTTGATTTGAAATCGAATACAGCCGTCCCAGTTGTCGTCGTGGTAGATGGGCCTTAGTTTCGTTGATGCTGATGATGAATGGTCTTTAGTTTTTTGATGAATTCAAAGACAGGTATTTTCGTCGTGGATGGTTTTATGATAATTGAATATTCTCGAAGTTTGAACTCGTCGATTTTCGGTTGTAACACCTCGAATACCCTCCTTGGTAGTAAAACTGTATTGGTTTCCAAATCGGCTACTATTGTGTCCCCGTACTTCGTTTTAACTGCTCTCAATTTCGATTAGCATAGGCTTGTTTAGCGGCAATGTTGATAGAGCTACGGTTTCCTGTAGCTACTGTTCGAACAGCGTTTATTTCTGCAAAATTCATCTATAATAAATAAACAATCCCTTGAAATGTTTTGCATAAAAAACAATCCCTCCCCGTAAACAAATAGAAAAAAATTACTCCCCACCCTCCATATATGAAGAAATGTTCAAAACAAAAAAAAACTCAAAGTGCCCTTTTGGCGTACAAAAAAAAAATTTTTGAAAAAAAAGTAAAACAATAAAATAAGAACTACGTTTTAGATGTTTGGTGGTGCACAAACACACAAACTCAAGAGCAAGAAAGAGAGCATTGAATAGAACGATGTTTACAGTTCAGAGGACAGATGATGAATGAAGCTGACGCTGGGGATCGGTCACCCACATCAATTTCCTACTGCGCAATTTGAAAACTGCCAACTCGACAAAATTCTCAGAACTAGCTTGGATGATGCAATCATTTGACCTTGAATATGCAAAAGGATCCCACGGTTCGAGCGTGCAGCTGCATACTCTCTTATCTTGGTAATGTAAACAAACTCTTCCAAAGGATGCCGCCAATATCTTATCCTGTTAATGTAAACAAGGATGCCGCCGATATCCGGTCGCTTACATAACAACTGATAAGAGGAAAGTGCTGACGTAGATAATATTCCTGCAAAGACTTGTCGGTTGAGCATGGCCGCATCGTCACTGCTGACTCCTCCCACTTTTCAAAATGGCTGCTGCCATTCGTCTTCCGTCCCACCAATGCCGTTGACGAATGCAGCTATTGGTTGACACCCCCGTTTAAAATTGCTGTGCTCGGTTATTGATGGCGGCCGGCGGCTATCACCACTCCCACGACCTATCACGGGTCTCCCCCCCCCACTCTCAATCACATACTCCCATACGCAACATGCGCTACCATTGCGACAATCACAACCACTCCCCCCCAACCTTCTTCCTACCCACATCACCCACCACCCCCACCCCTCTTATTAAACCGAATTTTTTCACAAACCCTCCCACAACGAACCACCCATGACCGCCCACGAACATGGCGACGATCTCAACCCAGTGGTGGACCCCAAACCATGCAGGGGTTCGGCACCACTTGACTCTCCTCAGGTTACTCCCGCCACATGGGCCGGACTGACATAACCTTTTCTACTAACATGGCTACTGAGGATGGTGATTCGGATTCATGTTTCTACAGGTATATTGAAAATGTTATTCTAGGCTTCTGTACGACAAAAAACTGAAACTGTAAGGAAGCTGAAATTTAGCAAGGTTGAAGTTTCCCAACCAGCAGCATTTCGAAAGTTATTCCGCGGAATATATTCATCCGATAATTTTGAAGTGGAAAGTTTGGTGTAAGAACTTTTTTTCCTTCATATAGATATTCTGCTATACTAAAGAGGTATTTTCATGAGAAAATGAATTAAAGGAGTTTTTTGGCTTTCTACCGCTCTATTCCATGATTTTTGCTTGTGTTACGTTTGAAATTATTCATGATTATGAATTATTATAAATTGTATGAACTTTCACCTAAAAATCACTAAATGACGATTCTGAATAGCTTCTGGCCGCAAATTATAAACTTGCCAGTAATTTTTTTGCCTTCATTTGGAATGTTCCATCATGTTAATTTTCACTGTTCCAAATATAAAAAAAAATTAAATCGATTACATGCGTGGTAATGATTCAAATTCTTGTGGGTGTTTATCTTTGACAATTAGGTTTTGCCCCACTCATCATATTCTTGTGATGTAATTTTCAAAATGAGCAGGAAACCAACCTTTTTTTTATATTCATCCAGTGTACTGTCTCAACCAGTAGAGGGTCATAGCTCTAAAACTCCACATAACTCTTCTAGTGATGTTTAAATATTTTCAAAATGATGTGATCTCATCGCCGAAATACACTCTTCCGCTATTCTAAAAACTATATGGATAAAATAAGGATGACGCTACTGGTAAGGATTATTGAATCTGGTAGTAGTAATCACATTCACTTGATGGCACACACACTGAAATTGGTCCTATTACAGTCCTTCGTAAACCTTTTTTTGAAAAAATGACCAAAATTAGTTATGTAAAATAATCATCGTTATAATATTGATTCACAACAAATTCAACTTCTGCGGGCGATCTTTTGTTAATTTTATACACTTCAATAAAAGTATAGATAATATGATTTCGATATATTGTCCACTGTGGGCAACTACGACTTCACTTATAATGAACCCAGTGCTTGTATTCGACAATTTTGACCATGCT